>JAQGAZ010001466.1:0-29184 GCA_034692225.1 Polydesmus complanatus
TCAAATTTTGGGACGGTTTGTAATAATGTATTTTATACGTTTTGTATATTTCAATTTATAATTATTTATTTATTTTTTAGTTTTCTGCTTAAAAAACATGCATTGCCAATACTTTTTTTACCCACTGTATATTAAACAAATTTGACGATCAATTTAATTTTATTTTGAAAATCACAAGTTGCGTGCCAATTTCGAAAAGTAAATTGGTTTTTTTCTTTTATTTGATCTTCATTAAGATTGTCTTTTTTTTAGTTATACCAACCCGATAAAGGCTCCTTACTCGCCAAAGCGCTGCTAATGCCACCACAACCCGAAAATCAAGTATATATGGAAGGACAAAGTGTTATGAAGCATGACATTGTGTAGCATGAAAACAAAAATTGTCGAAGAATGAATATGATACAGTAATTATACGCCAGGATTCTATGGAGCTAAGTAAAAAAAAGTTATTTACTATAAACATTAAAAATTTAAAAAGGAAAATTTTATCAAGTGATATTTTAAATTTGGATAACCTTATTGTTTTTTTTTTTTTTTAATTAATGTTTTGCGGACATAAGAAAAATTTGAAATAAATTTATTATTGTACATATTTTTGTCAAAAACGAGTTATTTGATAAGAATATGACCTACTATAATAATTATAATCTTTGCTGATTATGATTTGAAAATTTTTTTTAAAAAATACATTTTACGGTATACATAATTTTACTCTTCCTGAAACACTCAAATCATTTTTTAGGAGTCTAGATAATTATTATTATTATGCAAATTTAGTTTTTTGAGAATTATACTATTGCGCATGCATATTTTCTGGCTTTTCAAATTTTGTAATATTTTCCCTATTATTAAATTTTTTATTAGAATTAATTTCACCCGAGATTATTTTTTAACTAACTCGAAAAAGCATGGACAATAATTTAGTGTAATTATTGGGGTTTTTTTTTTTATTATTTTTATGGTAATGCTTATTAATTTTGTTGATGTAACGTGTATTTACGGTGGTACAGTGTTTATTTTTCGATGGGCGAGTGCGTAAAAATCACTCACAATACCGATTTTAACCCACATTGCGAAATATTTTATAACAAAATGTATATACCAAACGTTCATCGCAATTTTAACTGCATTCATAAAAAATAGTTTGAACTTAGCGAATATTCATCTCTCACTATTTTTATAATAATGCTATCAAAATAGAAGCTTAATAAATGTATGCTATTGAACTAGTAATATCACCAGCATTATAGAAAATAATTTCAAAATCATTGTCACCGAGTTAAATTTAGATCCGTGCGCAGGTGTGGGGTTTTTAAAGCTGACTAGGTGGGCTATTTGGCTTATCTCGGCCTCGTAAATAGATTATTGATAGTTTTTTTTTTTTTTTTTGCTTGTGTAACATTTTTTTTTTTTTAAATTGTAGTTTGACAACCTTTTTTTTTTTAATTCACCGAGTCAAAAAATTTTGCTGAGTTTTAGAAATTATAAAATAATATTTTCGTTAAGGGGTTTTAGCCATTATTTTTTTTTATAAATAACTCGAGTTTTAAACATTTACGAATTGAGTGCCAAGTTTATGCTTGCATTACCGTAGCTCTAATTGAAAATTTTATAAAAAGAATTTCTGTTTTCAATAAAGTTGGCATTGGCAAATTTTTTTTTTTTTTAAGAATAAACCAGAATTTTATACTTTAAGTGCGCTATTTATGTAAGAAAAAAAAAAAGAAAGAGATTATAAGAAAAAGTGAAAAACATGTCGAAAATAGAAGGCAATATTGTAGGTTAATTGAACAACAATATTGTTTTCGCTAGGATGCATTTATTTGTTATTTATTCGTTCGTCATTTTTAGCTATTTATGTTTCTCCATCTGATTTTCCTTGGTAACCCATATGTGTTGATGCACCGCGTTGAACCATTAGCAACTCCGTAATTGAACTAGCTTATAAGTAAAGTGCGATGGCCAAACTAATGTCATTGAATTTTTAAACTTTGCATAGATACGATTATAAATATATTTTGAAATCTCATTAAAAGCAGCCGTAATAAAATGTAAAAAAAATATATTTAACTAAGTTTATTAATTTACCGTAAAACGCAACGAAAAAAAAAAAAAAAAAAGAGAGAGAGGAACGTGCAATTTCATAATACAATAATATTATAAGTTAAAAAATATTTTTAAATAGCGGAAATCGATGTCGATTTTTGTTTAGCATCAAATTTCGTTTTTCTTTTTTTTTTTTAATGTCTATAAAGATTTAATATTAGGCGTGATCTAAGGAGGGGAAACGTTTTCCTGTTCAACTTTGAATAGCGTAGGCTATTATTTAATTTTTGAAAAGCTATTGGGGAGTAAAATTGCAAGACGACGCCATGGCCTAAATCAGTTGCTCACGTAGCTCAGAATTGCATTGCACGTAGTCCGCGCCAATCGATAGCCTACACCGCATTTTGCACGTACCACTTGTCTTCGCAATATTTTCATAATAAACACTACTATAAATAATAACAGCACCTAAATCATGTACAAAAAAAAAAAAATTAATAAAAACACATTTTTATAATTAACTTTAATTGAAAAAAAATTTTTTTTTTAGAAAGGTTAAAAAAAGGTTGAATTAATTAATTAATAACGTGAGATTAACTCGTAATAATTTGAAGTTAGCACGCCAAACTTTTTCATATTGTTGTGAGCCATTTCGAGGTCCACGGTGACCAAAATTGTATCCCATCTTAAAAAAAAAAAAAATGAATATTGTGGACATGCAAAACGACGACCGCGAATAATCTTTTTTTTTTTTATTCACGATGTAATATCCAGATGGGGATTGGGGGTCAAACGGCACCATGCGTCATCAAGAAACAAGGTGACTTCTTTTATCTACCTGCAGTATAGGCTACACAATTAGCTTTTATAAAGTGTTTTTTTTTTTTTTACTGTACCGGTACTTTATTTTATACAACTTGTAACTGGTTTAAACATGTGGGTACTGGTTGCTGGGTAAAAGAAAATAATATTAGCATACAAAACTTGCATAGCGTTAATTATTATTTTAATAGCTTAAATCTTACGCAAAAGTTTTTGATTTGTAGCCTCCTATCGAATTAAACGACGTTTTAATTGAGAGAGAGATAAAAAAAAACAACGTTAGATGCTTGTATTTTGCATTGGAGTTTAACAACTTTTTATTTTTAGCTTTTTCAATTAAAATAGAGCCATTCAAGATTATAGAGATAAAAATCAGTTTTGTTTGTTAAAAAGATTTTATTATCCGATTTACACGTCATGATATGACGTGTAGATATTATTATATAAAAAAAAATACTATTAATAAAAATAAGAAAGGTTAAGAACGTGCAAGTCCACAAAAATAAAATAAAGCATACATTAAAATATTAAAATAAAATGTCAGGGTCAATAAAACTCACTTCAATAGTATTGATATGCGCAGCAAAAATTATTATTTTAAAAGCGTAAACTTAACTACTGTATTTTTTTTTTTTTTTTTAAGTTAAAATTAATCATTCGAACTCGGTAGTATTTTTTGCTTAATTTTATTTTTAACCTTACTGTATTGTATTATTTTTTTTTACTAGTATATGGGAGTTTGTCATACTTTCAAAGTTCGCTTAGATTTACTTTGAGCTAAATAAACGATGATTCATTCGCTTTGTAATATTCTATCTCCATGCACAGTCAGTATTGATAGAGAGGGGGGAGGGAAAAGAGAATCCTCGCACCTGTATTAACTTTCAAACATTTGATTATGACTACATGAGATACGGGTATAGCCTACTGTACCGAAGTGCATTTCTAGTGGTATGACATAGGGAAATTCGCAAAAATGACACGTAACGATGCTACCATTATTATTATTATTTTTTTATCGAATGATTAGAGAAATTTCTCGATCGACTTAGGTGAAAAAATATTTTGTCATCATAACGTATGCGCTACAAACACACGTGTTATACAAAAGTCATACGATCTACGTATCATACGATATATACTGAAGTCGACGTCAATTTCTTTGAAATAATATTTTACACCATTATTTCGTAATGCGAATACTAAAATTATGATTTTTCAAACGCATAAAAAAAAAATTTTTTTTTTTTGGTCTCAAATTGTATTTTGGAAAAATATTACGCAAATTTGAAGAAAAGTTTGTAAATTTATTTTAAAATGTAATTTCAGGATTAAATTTGATTGCTTTTTTTTTTTTTTTTTTGTGAATAATTAAAATTAACTCGCATATTTTGTAATGTTATAGTGAAATGGTTTTTTTTGTTCTAGTAATTTTTTTTTTTTTATGAAAACGACACTCGACTTAATGATGTAATCTTCGCGGAAGTTAAATAATAATGTTCTACGAGGAAATGCGATCGCCTGATAATATAAATCCAAACTGAACGACCACTTGATATAATATATCATTTCTAGAATAGTCTACAATAAACTCTGACGAATACGTTCACATATTTTGATTGCAGACTGATTGACGCTGAAACAGTATTACTTCTACATTATGAATCATAGCTAAGTAATAATATGCACATGTGAGCTACAGTATAGCGAGGCAATGTAGTGCAGGTGAATCAGACACAATTATTACATTTTTTGCACTACTAAATGCAGGTCACGGTGAAAATTTAAAAATATTAGTTTGCATCGGTCTACATTATTTTAATAATCAGTTATACATTTTTAAACACGCATTAACAACTTTTAAGATCATTTTCTTAACGTCAAACAAATAAAATTTTGATAAGCTGCGCAGGAAATGTAGTTTTAAGCTAATATTATTATTATTATATGTAGATGTAAAAAAATATTAATTAATGTTTACGCTACATAATTAATATTTAGAATGAAGGATTTAAATTTTTTAAAACTACAAAATCTATCTCAAATTTTTTTTTTTAATAAATTAGTTTTTAATTCGTTTTTTTTAATTTTTTTTAATGCATACTGTTTTTTAATCTTATGAATATTGTTTAAAATACTTGACATAATTTATTACAGAGGAGCTGCAGAAAGATTGACAATCTATGATTGTTGCGAGCAACCTCCGTTTGTTTGTTTACATGTTCTACTTAATAATAATAATAAAAAAAAAGGTTATTTATTTTTAAAGCACAGAACTTGTTGACCAAACATTTCGTTTGTTGTTGTTAACGAATATGCGTGACTGTGCACGTATGCGCTGTTTTGTCTTTTTAAAAAAAATCATGTAGAAAAGAAAATTAAAAAAAAATAATAATACTACTTTAATTGAAAACGAGCTACGTGTTAAGCTTCTCGCTATTATCCATCTAACTCGTTTTAGGAGAAAACAAAAACAAAAAAAAGTATGGTCTTAAAACTTTACGCTGATAATAATAGATTTTATTTATCTATAAAAATTAATTATTGTTTTTTTTTTTCTAAACCAAAAAGAAAATACTAAAACAAAAGAACATGCATTTTTTTAAATTTCTTTTAACTGGATGTATAACGAGCTGCATGGTTATGGTATCTCTTCTACAGTACGTGCATAAATAAAATATAATGTTGTTTACGAAAAGAACAGATAAGGAGAAAATGTTGAGGGTGGGGATCAGGATGGATGGGTGAAAGGAAAAACACGTAGATCGAGGCACGGAAAGCTTTCAACATTGAAAACACCTCTGACGGTCAGTTTCCGTAAGAGACAGGGAGAAGAAAAAAAAGGTGGAAAAAGGGAGTCGAGCCTCCCTTGGGCAATGTCAATTCAAGGGTATTCGCATAACCAAACATCCATATGCGATTAATAACAAATAATAGTAATAATTATTTGATTGCATGCAAACAACTTAATTTTTATCTTCCGAGTATTTTTTTAAGTTATATTATATTATACTTTTTTTAATAAAAAATAAAAAAAAAAGGACCGTCATTTTCTGAAGACAACAAAATAAATTTAGATACGCTACGTGCCAATTTATTTTGGAAATTGACAGATGATGCACATGGCAACAGTCACGCTCGCATAGAAACCGAGCCCAGATAAAAACAGTGTTGCCGAGGTAGGCTTCCTCGAAGATTTTGTTTTAGCGTTTATAATTAAACGGAGAACATTTCGAGAAAATTATTACGTAATTCGAGATAAGAATGGCCCCGCGCTATTAAAAATAATTCTTTATCATTTTTTTTTTTAATTCGAATTTAATCAGCTCTAGGGATAATTTGAGGGTTGGGTGAGGAAAAGCGCGGATAGTAGATCGGGCAACACTATTCCATATGGCAACAGCGAAACGTCACATTGAATGGCGGATACGTGTACGTGCGGGCTGATGCAAGATGCTGGGGTTGGTTGCAACGGGTTGCCAAGTGCTCCGTCAGCCAATCAGCGGCCGAGAAGCGTATCAGCTGTTCAAATTTAATAGAGGATCACTTCTGGTTTTTTCTACATCTAGTTGTTGGTAGAGCGAGAAGAAGGTCGGTCGCGTCTCTTTTCGGTGGTAGTATAGTCTCTCCTTTTTTTTTAATTAAACTAAATTGTTTGCATTTAGTTATCTATCACCGAAGACTAGTTTGTTTTGATCGCGCGCAACAACTGTGATATACCGTTACAAATACTTATTTAAAAGTCGGAGAAATCGAAGGCGCAATAGACTTATTTCCAACAATCAGCTGTAAACATTCTTTTTTTTTTGTTGTGCGTACTTCTGGAAAAAAAGACAAAAACGATGGCCAATAATCAGCTGAAAACGGATAATTTCAACGGTTACTACAATAGTAACATCACTTTCGATCGCATCGTTTCCAAGTTCAGCGAAATTGTCACTCCAAAGAGTCTAAAAAATGTACAAAGCATTAATCTCACCCTCGGATATATCGATTCCCCTACCGCTGCCACCACACTCAAATCACCTAGCATCGAAAACATCTACAATCTATCCGAACAAATTGGTAAGTTACCTCAATTTCGGTTTAAAAATAAAATATTAAGAATTAAGATTTGTAAATCTCGATTAACGTAAATCTCGTTGCAAAACTTCCAATTTTTTTTTTATAAATCAGATCAAAATATTAATGAGCTAGTTTAACGTTAAGTTAATTGAGATGAGCGAGGAAATGATTATTTATTAATTATTTTAATTATTATATCGGTACTTGTTGGATGAAGAGGTGAGATGAAGGTTACATTTTAAGGTTTATATAAAAAAAAAAGAATAAATTTGGAAAAGAGGTACTGTACAGCAGTAATGAAGTTTGCCTTTCCTCCGATTCTAACCTTTGACCTCTTTGAAGGCTCTGGTTGGGTCGTGCATAGGAGTTGAGGGTAAATGACAACAACACGCACACATTATTTTTATAATTATTATTATCACTTTTGTATTATATTTTTTAAATTAATGGATTAGTTAATTTTTTTTATTGATTTTTGGGTACATTTTGCGAGCAGGTGTATTGCATTTTTTTCCCCTTTTTCTTTGACATTTCGTGCAGGAAATGAAAATACGTGTTACTACGTGTAATGATAAAATAGATTGAAATTTAAATTTTACTGCATCATTAGTCTTCTTGAATACATTACTCTTTTTATTTTTCATATTTTGAGGAATTTCCTGTTTTTTCTTCCTTTCTTTTTTTTTTTTTTTTTTAAAAATTACTGGTATACACTGTATTTAATAAGGAAATTTCTTTGAATCCCAAATTATGTTCTAAAATTCAAAAAATTTGTTCCAAGGGGGAAAAAATGACAAAATAATTAATAATAATAAGATATTAAATTAAATATTAATGCGCGTCATTATAATTTTTTTAAAAAAAAAATTATTTACTTTTGGTATCGATGCAATTTTTTTTTCAATAATAGTTATTATTAATTGCTATCGATTTCATAGCACAAAAATAATAATAAATGATAAGATCACAAATTTTACTACGGTAAAAACCTGTAAGAACGGACGAGAAAGTCCGTTGAAACTCTTTAAGACGGAAACCGACAGACATTTTATATTTTGAGCACCTGTTTAAAACGGACAAGAAAATTATAAAACCCAATTTTTATGAAAGTTTAGGCTACACAGGTTTTATTGTAGTTAAATACAAACATACTGTAATATTATTGCATATTATTCATACTGTTTTTTCTTGGACGTTAATGCTATTGAATAAGACGTAACAGTGGAAACATGTCAATAAATTCAAACAATGATTAGAAAAATGTATTCAATTAAGAATAATTTTAAGGAAAGACTTGAATTTTTATAAGCAAAGTTTATTAATTATTTTTTTTTTTTTTTCTCTTTTAATAGATTTCTTAAATAGCACGTCTAGCATCGATGAAATCGAAGATTTAATCGTCAATAACGAAAGTTTGGCAGCTGTGATCGAAAGCACTTTGCGAGAGGAAAAGAGTTGCAACGGCGGCGAGAGCAAAGAGATCGTGACCCCGGCCGAGTTGAGTTCCCGGGTGGCCGAAGACATCATCAAATTGGCCGAGGACGAACCGTGCGGGTTAAAAGGCTGCGTCATTTACATCAATTACGAAGACAAATCCAACACGAACAATAATCGTTGCTTGGGAACCATCCGTTGCGATTCAAACTCCGTCCCCACCTTCGAAGTCCTGCTAAGCGTGAGTCAAGATTATACCTGGTTACGTCATTTACCGTTTAAAGGCTGCTGGAGGAAACTGAAAAATAAAGCGGTGGTCATCTGTAATTATACACTGACTAAAAACAAGTTGTATTGCTCCGACCAACAGTGCTAGCGAAAATGTTGGTGTGGTGAAGATCTCCTCGACACTCCAAAAAAAATTTAAGATGGTGGCATTATAATTATTATATATTTTTTTTCTTCTCTTCTTAAAAAATTTTTTGGGGGTTAAAAAGGGTTTTAAAAAAGAAAAGACAAAAATGTGAGATTTTTTTTTTTTAATTATGTTTTTTTTTTTTACTTTTTTTTTTTTGTGTTTGTTTTTAATTAATTGAAAGTTTTAGGCCAAAGGGATATAATTATTATATATGTATAAAAAAAATACTTTCAAAAAAAATTTTTTTTAACTAGTCTGTATAATAAGTTGTCAATAATTATTGTTTTTTTTTTTTTTGTGTTTAAATTTTCCTCGGCTTCTTTTTATCGTTCTCTCTTTTTTATATTAAACGTAATATTCTAATTGTATACTTTTTATCTTACAATTATTCATTAGCTATACCTAAATTTGCATTCAAACTTTATACGTCTGCGTGCAAAAAAAAAAAAAAAAAATTGCAAAAAAAAAATAATAAATAATTATTAAATAAATACATGAAAGTCTAATGCATAACACAATAGTATTATATAAAAGTTGTGAGAATAAGATAAACTTTTTTTCTCCAAAGAAAGAAAAAAATTAGTTCTAGAACCACTCGCAAATATTCTCTCTCTCCCCTCTAACACACAAAAAAAATTGTTTTTTCTTTTTACTTTTAAAACTGAGATTTTTAAAGTAAAATAAGAATTTCCATAATATTATATTACTATTATTGTCTATTGTGCAGGACCAAATAGGCTTGATATTCATATCGAATTTTTATCAAATAATACAAAAAAACAAAATAATATTCACAGCTATAATAATATTGAAATCTTTAATAAATGTCTAGGTTTTGTAACGAATTTTTTCAAATCATAATAAATATATTAAGGCATAGGATTCGATTTATTGAAAATGATGGCTATTCAATAAATTTTGTATAATTATGCTTATTCTATCGGAGGGTAGCTAAATCACAAAGTGATAAATGTGCATTTAATTGCTAATTAACGACGATTTGACGTTTGTTATTTTTTTTTTTATTATTTTATTTTCGAATGTCATAATCATTTTTATTCGTTGTATAAAAAGTCAGCGTTTTAGTTGACGTTTAAAAAAATAATAATAATTAGAAAAAAAAAGTTTTTGTTTTTTTTTCTATTATTCTCGTACGATTTCTCTCGTACATGTATTCTTTTTTATATGTTTCATATTTTTTAATAAAAACATGTCTCAAAAATAAATTTATGACGAAATTATTCGAAAAATTAATTAAATATTTGCTAAAAAAAAAACATCATGGGCAAAGCTAATACAGTTTGGGGAGGGGAAAAAAAATATTTAATTAAATCCTGTTTTCATCATCTTTATTATTAGGCATGCAGCTCGCTACTAATATACCTCGCGTAATTAAAAATGTTACTTCCAAAAGATCTAAGGACATTTTACAGAAGACCAGGTGTTAAAAAAACCTTCCCAGTTTCTAGAAAATTCTATGCTGGAGATCTCGTTCTGTACTGCAAAGCAGCGGTTGTCAAACTTTTTTGAATTGCGATTCACTTTCTAGATAAGCAAACTTTATCGAGGCTCACTCATTGTATTTTTGGCAGCCCAATATTTTCTTGTCTACCGGTACAAAAAAAATGCAAAAATAAATAAAATGTGTACTGTAAATAACTTTGCGGCCCGTCAACCTTAGTTTGAGAACCGCTGCTTTATGGGAGGGAATACTATACCCAGTTTTAAAGGTGCACTTTTATTTCGTCTACAGCACATGAAAATTCACCAATCAGAGTAAAAACAAAAATCTCATTAAATCAAAAGCAATTGTTTGCAGGAGCTACTGGTGACCTATAAACAGTCTTGGGGGAGAGGGGGGGGGGGGGGGAAGAACAGCTGAGCTCCCCTCCCTCCCCGGGGTACCGGTAGTCGTATTGACCCTTCAATTTCATTTATCAAAATACAGTCATAGTCCAAACGGATATAGATTAAAAAACCTATTAGTCGACAAACATAATATTTGTACATGGAGTAAAAATAATGGTGAGCACCATTTAATTTCATTTTATTGTTGCCGGAAGTTGAAATGTATAATGTGGGCTGGCCCCTCGGGACCATCGTAATTTGCTGGTAAGACCTATCACCACCGAACCCGAAAATACGCGACATTTATAAAAATTGTGTACAACTTTGTGTTTACAAGCTCATGTTTTGTATAAACAGCGCTTTATGAAAGTTGTTAATAATTTTCAAATGATTAAACAACATAGTTTGGCCGCCATATTTCCTGAATCTTCTGAGGTACGAAATCTATTGAGTTTTTACTGTGTAGATTATTGTAACTAAAAATTTGGTACCGAGAACAGTACCAAAAATTTCATTAATGACTGTATTCTTTTGTAAATAGGAGAGTTTTCCACTTCATCGTTTAGCGTATTATGGAAATAAGTCCAACCTGAAGAAATTTTTAATAAGTAATTTACTTTATAAAATTATGTTAATATTTTGAAATGTAAATTTATTGAAGTTGTGAATGTGGAAATAGGTTACAAAGGATTGGTCGATGTTCGCGATCCTTATGGTAGAACACCTCTTATGTACGCAGCCATGGTGGATAATCATGAATGTGGCGTCAATTTATTAAAGAATGAAGCTGATTTACACGCTAAGGATAATATTGGGCGAACCGCGATGCATTGGGCAGCAGATAATGTGAGTCATCACTGTCATTGTGACCATTACTTTTAATAGTAGACATGAGTAGCCTACTTGTATATTGATAATATTGCTTTATTTATTAGGGTTCTATCAAGTGTTTAAAGTTGATCTTGGCGTTCAGAGCAGATTATAAATTGCGTGACAGGCACGGTATAACTATACTTCATTTAAGCTCAGTTTTACCTTCACCTCAGTGTTTGAAGCTAGTTATTGAATATTATAGTCCAGAAGAAGTTGATGTCCAAGATAATGATAAGGTGTTTGATTAAGATTTTTTTTTAAAAATATTTGGTATCGTATGTTATTTCATAATACATGTATTTGTTTATAATTTAGCGAACTGCTTTACATTGGAGTGCGTGTAGTGGAAACGTTCAGAGCATCAAACTTTTACTTAAATATAATTGTAATATTGGAATTCCCGATGCTAGGGGTATGACACCTCTGCACTGGGCTGCAATTTCAGAAGCATCTTCTGCTCCTGAATGTGTTAGATATTTGTTGGTATTTTTATTATAATATTTTACGTCAATTGAATTGACTAATTCTTGGATTATAAATGTAGAGAAATCAACCCAGTGTATTAAATTGGGGTGATAACGATGGACAAACTGCATTCCATCTAGCTGTTGTCCAAAATGCTCGTGATGTAGTGCAGGAGATGGTAGGTTTAACATAATTTTTAAAAGTATTTTTAATATCGATTTGGTTTTTATAGATTTCATGTCAATATCAAAATATTGATGTATCTGATAATCAAGGATGCACGCCCCTGCATTTAGCTTGTTTATTTGGTAGCTAGCTTTCATAAAAGACGACTTAATTTATCAGTCATGAAATAATAATACATTATTTGAAAACCCATTTTTTGTAGGTTTAACTGATTCGGTTAAGTTATTATTGAGCCACAATGCTCGCATTGACAGCAAAGATGAAGATGAAGCTACTCCATTATACTACGCTGCTGCCAGCAATTCGGTAGTAAGGTCTTTTAAATTATTACTTATTTAATTTACTGGTGTTTTATTAAAAGTTTTATTTATCAGGAAATTTTAAAAATATTACTTTTGAGAAATATTGATATCAATTATAAAGATAAAAATGGTCGGAGTGCTGTTTCATGGGCGATAAGCAAGGGAGCAGATGAAACGCTCCGGCTGCTTATTTCTTCAAATGCTTGTTTAAAAAATATTAATAATCGTGGCTCATCAGGTAAAGATAATGATGTACGTGTATAACAATATCGTTAAAGTCGTTTTTTGATAGCTGTTCATCTAGCTGCTGCTTATGGATTTCAAAACATCGTTAAAATGTTGCTTGAAAGTGGTTTAAGCATTAATGAAGTTGATTCTTTTGGTAGGACTCCGTTATTTGATGCCTGTAATAGCAAATCTATTGCAATGGTGGAATATTTTGTAAGACGAGGAGCTATTTGTTCTCACTTTGATAAACATGGTCAAACCCCTCTTCACTGGTGAGTTTTTTTTAAAAAAAAAAAAAACAGTCACGGCCAATTAATTTTGATATGTGACATTTAGTGCTGCTGCTAAAGGATACTCAAAAATTTGTAATTTTTTAATTTCAAATGGTTGTTTCATCGATGCCGTTGATAATTGGGGGTTAGATTTTATTATATTTAAGCAGATTTTATGAAAGAAATTTAATTTATACATTTTTTACAGTCGAACTCCGTTACTTCATGCTTCATATGGAAATCATACAAAATGCATAATCGATTTATTTGAAAATGGTGCTAATCTACATCATTGTGACTATGAGGTATGAAAATATTTAATTTTAACTTAATGTAATTAAAATGCAAGAATGCCATAGAATTTTAACAGTTTGCATTGGGCAAGTGAACGAGGACATTTAGAAGCTGTAGAATTACTATTGAAGTATGGTGTAAATCCAAATATCAAATCAAAAAATAGGTGAGCATAATTATTATAATAATGGTATATATATTGTAGCCCGAAATGTACAAGATTGATTTATTTTTATTTACGTGTTTAGATTAACTGCACTGGATTGTGCTTGCATACAAGAACATCATTCGGTTACACATTATTTGTTGGAAAGGGGTGCTTTGTCAATGTTTCATATTGAGAATATGGCCGCAGCAAAAATACAAGTTGGTAATGCATAATTTACTGAAATAAAAATTTTATTTATAATATATTTAGAAAGCTTACAGAAAATACAAATTTCGGAACATCGGAAAATTAAAGTGAGTGTTTGTAAATATTTATCCTACGTTCTTTTAATATACTTTTGATATCCTTCAGAAGTACTCGAATATCGCCACAAGAGAATAAAACGCTTTCTTCTGAAAATCTTACCAAACCACAAATCTGCAATCTTAAAGGTTTTTCGAATGAAAACGATTGGAGTAAACTTCAAAGTCGCCAATATTTGCCCAAGTTTAAAAAAGCCAAAGCATCAAAACCCAGCACACTATATACCGCCTCAAAAGAGACGAATGTATCCGAAGATAGTTTTAATTTCTTGCAAACTAAAACCGTGAAATCTATCAATTTAAATCGTAAAACTGAGTTGGGTCATCGAAAGCGGAGCACTTCAATGCTTAATATATCTATAAATGATAGATCAACGTTTGACAGTTTTTCAACTAATAAAAAAAGTGTCCGAGAAAAATCCTCGTCTCTTCTTGCCTTGTACTACAGCGATAAAGAAAGTGGAATTCAAAAATCAGCTCTGAAAAATAATAAGAAAAGGAACGTAACCCCAGAGCGCACGAAAACTACTACCATTGATGGAAACAGCTTTAATTACCTCCATATTTTCGACGGTTTTATAAAAAGCAGTTTCAATACAAGTCCTAGTCATGAAGCCATTAATTACAAAAACTTCAAAGAATTATTTCAATTGTACGTATATATATGTGCATGCGCGTATCTGGAAAAGTGTTTTGAATTATTGTTTTACATGTATTTAGACCTATCGAGCAACAAGACCATTCCGATTACAACTTATTTCGAAAAGCTTTTCGACATCCGGGAGAACAGGAATGGTTAAATTCTTTGGGAGATGTCGTTTTTGAAGTAAATATTATTAATAGTAGGCCTACTTATTAAAAACAATTAATATTCTAAAATATTTTTTTTAGGAGTGCCAATTAATTTTTAATAGCGAAGATTGATAAAGTACGGTTTAAACTTAGTGAATCAATCAAGCAAGTAACTAAGTTCTGTATATTTTTTTAATAATAGCTAAATTATGCATCATAATAAATACTATAAGTATTCAAAGTTTATTTTTTAGTATTTTTGAGCTTTTAATCTTAAATTACCGATACATTCTTTGAAGTGATCAGTATCACCGGAACAGGAAAAACGCAAGCTTTAGCCTACTATTATTACATTTTATAACTTATGAAGCCAGTTTTAAATTATTGTTTTATTAGATTTTTAACTGGACCAGTTATCAATATGATTAACATATTCTTTGCCAATGAACAGCATGGTTACACTAGAGCTGACACTAAATATTGTTTTAACCCATCCATCTTCGGGTAATATCGATTTCGTAACGGCCCAAAGTAGAATTGATCCGAAATTAAATAACAGAGCTCCGTAAATGCCGTATAATGCACGACTTTGTACACCTAAAGTTGATAGATGCTTGGATCTGGTGAGATACACAATCGATCCGAGATGAGAGGCAACTAACAAGGTGTTTGCAACCACGAATCGGTTCCTCGGAACCAAACTAAAAGTAAAAAAAAAAATAATTTCTTTTAAATCTGATAACTTTAAACGTAGACAAGTCTTTTTACAGTAGCCTACTGTATCAATTTCAAAAAAAAAAAAAAAAGTTTTTACCTTTCGAGAAAATTTGGATTAAAAATATGAACGGAGAAAAGGCTGTAACTGACCCCTCCAATTGCTGGGACGTACCATTTGCAAATATTTTCAGCTGTAAGTGGCTGGAGTTTTAAATATTTGGAAATAATTGAAAGTTTTGATTCGTTTTTAGCATTTTGCCCTTCAACTTCGGTGGACGCCATAATGTTAAAAAAAAAACCAACTTCGATATTCGATATCGATGTTATGATATCGATGCCAGTTATTATTCTTTAATGGAAAACTATTTATTTTGTTTATCCATTAACCAGTAATAATTATATTATTATAAATCCGTTTTAAAAATATTTTTAAATTTTATAATATTTTTACAATATTTTGATAATAAATGAGGTGAAATGCAAATTTTGCCAGCAAGCAATTTTTGAATACCGGATGTTTTGGTGACTAAGCTAATGACTTCCTGTGTCGTTTTTTACTTTTCAATAATTTGCTTAAAAAATCTTTAATTTGGGCTTTCATTATGATTTATTTATTATCAAGATTATATATATTGTAAATATTGTTAAAGATCTGTAATATCATGCCGGTCTCGAAGTATAGAAGAGACCAAAGCGAAGTGAGCTGCTGTTTGAAGTATCTCATTTTTGGATTTAATGTCGTCTTCTGGGTAAGTTTTAATTATTATTATGCACAGGCTTAATACTTATGGCCTTCCTATTTTATCTACTGTATTTGTAATGATCTCATTTTGCCTGTCTATTTATTTTTCGCCAATTTTGAAATTATCTGTATATTGATATAAAATATACAGTAACGCGAAAGTCGAATTTCAACTAACTAATTGAACAAAATACAAAACAATCATTGTTGTAAACATGATTATTTCAGATGCAATAAGCTAACAATATACGCAATGTTTATGTATTTTAGAAGTTATTTATGTGTAATTTGTCAAAATATATTATTAAACATTCTAACAATTTTAGATAATTTAATAATGTGTTATTAAGGTGTGGTTACGCCATGTCATGGCCAGTTTCATCACTATGGTTCTACCGTAGTGTCTCCCACAAGAGCTTTCGTAATTAACATTTGCGGTTTGAAGAATATTCAAATGAATGTCTACTGAATTTCACACAGTACATACCCACGCACACATCTTTTAAAATGTTTCACAATAAGGTCTCGTTAATGTATTTTTTGACCGTAATCAACTTCCTGTTGACCAGTTCAAAACCCTATTTTATTATCAACAATAAAATCCAGTATTGTTTTATGCCCTAGTTTTTAAATTTAATTTTTTACTTGTAAATCGAAGAATTTGTATACAGTATTATTTATGTGACCTTATCAACTTAATATGTTTATTTTATTTTAGATGTGCATACGATATCCCCTTTTTAAATAAATTTTTTTATACTTTTTTAGTTTATTGGAGGGGGAATTATGGCCGTGGGAGTTTGGGCTTGGGCCGAAAAGGACACCTTTAACAACTTAAATCGTTTGACGAACATTGCTTTGGATCCTGCGTTAATTCTCATCATTGTTGGAAGTATCACGTTCATGATTGGCTTCACAGGTTGCGTAGGCGCATTGCGAGAAAATACCTGTTTATTAGCCACTGTAAGATTAATTTTCAATGGAGTATTTATTGATTTTGAAGATGCGATGAAAAATAATTATTTTTTTTAGTATGCCATTTCATTAGCTATTTTACTGTTATTGGAAATGACGGCAGGAATACTTGGATTTATATTTAAAGATTGGGTATGATAATTTTAATACTTGTGCGTGAACTGTAAAATTAATTATTTTTGGTCTTATGCAGATCAAACAACAAGCGACTGGTGGTTTTCAAGCTTTTATAGTTCATTATCGCGATGATCCAGATCAACAGAATCTCATCGATTGGATACAAGAGCAATGGGTAAGAAGTAGGAAATAAAATGTAT
Source organism: Polydesmus complanatus (assembly GCA_034692225.1). Taxonomy (NCBI): domain Eukaryota; kingdom Metazoa; phylum Arthropoda; class Diplopoda; order Polydesmida; family Polydesmidae; genus Polydesmus; species Polydesmus complanatus. The sequence goes on from JAQGAZ010001466.1 coordinate 17,268, forward strand.
GAAAGGAATAATTATTTTAAAAAAGAAACGTTGATTTATGGTCTTAGTTGGAGTGTTGCGGAATTGAAAGCCCAAAAGACTGGGAACGTAATATTTATTTTAATTGTTCTTCGATTGATGTTGGAAGTCGAGAAGCGTGCGGGGTACCCTTCTCCTGTTGCAAACCTAAGCCAAATGTAAATAATATTAAAGACATGAGTATTAGGAAGTTATTTTTTTTTAAAGTACATTTTTTGTTAACAATTTGTAGGAAGTGATACGGAATAAACAATGCGGATATGATGTGCGGAAGCTAGATTATGTAAGTAATTTCCATGCGAAATATTCGTTACAATTGGATGATTTTTTTTATTTTATTTTAAATTTATTAGATTGGTGATAAATCTTCGGTGATATACGAAAGAGGGTGTTTAAGAGCGGGAGAAGAGTGGATAGAAGCTAATCTGGTACCTGTAGCAGGAGTAGCCGTAGGAGTGGCGATATTGCAGGTACAGTAAAAATTATTTTATTTTTAATTTAGAGATAGTATCTGGGAGCTTTTAATATTATAAAAATTGAGAGCAAGTAAGATACATGTAGGTGTTTGATTGCAGTTAAAAATAATATCATTTATTTTATGGGAATTACGTGGGTTTTAGTGAAAAATTAATTTGATTTAATCGTGGTTATTTTTAAAAAAATTAATTTCGATTGATTTTAAAGTGGTTCTTATATTTTTTTTAGCAGTATGAGCACTAGTATAATATTACCGACAATCGGTGTTATGTACAATACTACCAATCCAAAAACTTCGAAAATAAGAGTCAAAGCTATAATGGGATAGTTTTAATCGCATTACTGTATATTAAAATTTAGCAAACCTCTGACAATGCTAAACTCTCTAATATTGCAGGCAGTTAATTAACGTATTTATTTTATCCAGTATTTGGATTTATGCAAAATACTACAGCTAATTAAGTTGGTACCCTTCTATTGAACTTTGAGTTTTTATTTCTATTAATTTTATTAAGACCTTTAAATACTGTTGCAATATCTCAGTTTTTATTAATTTAATGTGTGTTGGTTCCTTGTGCATAACCCCGTCCAACTATGATTTTGTTGGTCATCGCACTTTGATCTTGTTGAATGATAAGATTGCGAAATCGTTTAAAAATAATTATTATTGATTGGGGCGGGTGTGAAAAGCGTTGTAATTTGTAAAATTAATCTCATAATAACTAGAAACAAGGCATCGCGTTTTGAAGAATTTAAGAAATCGTTAGACTATTTTTTTTATCCTAAATATTTTGCTTCATTTTATCGAGTTTTTTTCCGAAATAGTTGAAGGTCAATTAGTAGAATTAATAGTACAAACAAAGATTTTTTTTTTTCGGGGACGAATCTTTTTGGTTAAATTGAAGTGGAAGAGATTGTTATCAATAGGTCGTTAATTTCGTTTATTACAGTATCTGCTGTACAATAATTCAATAAAATGAGGTCAAGACGTTTCACGACAAATAATTTATTTCAACAAATTCGTCTTGAAATAACATTGACTAATGGGTTTAAGAAGGAGAATTTAATTTAGTTTTTTTTTCTTTACACAGATTTTAGGTATTTGCTTTGCTCAGAATCTTCGAGCTGATATTTTTGCCCAAAAGGCAAAGTGGCATTGATAGCTCTCATTCATCTATTGACGCTTACGACATACTGTAGACAAATTTTGCTAATTTTGATGTTGACCAATCAATCGACATAAATCATAGACCTCAGTTGTACATTTTTGGAGATACAATGTTTTTAAATTTTTTTTGAATAATCATTCTACTTTTTCACTTTATAAATAATTGTAATACGATACATGGCGTTTGAAATCATTGTGTTTTGATACGATTATTTTGTATTCTCATTTTAATACTTTGAAATTTTCTATTTTAAAATAATGTGTCACAATTTCACAAAAAATGTTTTTTCCCCCTTCGCTAATAATATTCGAAATATTATTAATTCGAAGGGATTATTAGAATTTAATTAGAGATTAAATTATTTAAAATGCAATCGTAAAAGTGTTGGTTATATTTGAAAATAGTAATTATCAGGCGAGGTTTCAATTTCACAAAATATAGGACAAAGTATTTATGTAAAAAAATAACTAATTTTTTTTTAAAGAATTTCTTTTATGTTTTTTTAAAGCAATTTTTAATACGAGTTCAATATATTATTTTTCAAGGACTTAAAAACAATAATTTTATTTTAATTTTCTTCAATACGCACAGTGAAGAATTATATAATAAGAATTTTATAGTTTTTTTTTACTTCCCCAATAATAATTATTATTAATATCTTGCCACTTCAATGTTTTATACTGTATACTTGTATTAAGACTACTAAAAATAGTTTATTCCGGCTTGTAATAAAAAAAATTGTCAATTTCTAATATTAACGTTAATTATAATTCAGCAAACAGTTGCGAGCTCGATAATTACACGACAAGCAAAATCACGAAAGCGAGATCCATTCGCAAGTAGTAATTATTTACATTTAATTTATTATTTATAAGCGGAAGAAATAATGCAAGAAGAAAATTATTATTAATGAGCATAAAAAAATTTTCTTTTGCAATTTTTTTTTTTTTTTTTTGATAAGGAAAATAATATCGTGTACGTAAAGCGGACCTTGCGATTATTCTAAAATAAAACGTCCTACATAATTATTTTATAGCTCAAATTTTTCGGTCCATCGTTTAATTTTAATTGGCTATTGATTGATTAGTTAATAGTATGCAATTAGCGATCAGGTGATTTTAATGCGCCTAGTTACAGGACCAGAAATACTCGTCAGGTGTGAAAAATATTAGTAATGTCAGAACGCCAAAGGTCATCTATGTGAAATTTGACCTTGCTCTTTTTAATGTCATAAGCATTTTTTGGGAGGTGTCACGTAGCGCTAAATGAGCTGCCATTGGTTAATTGCGATTTGGTGACACGTTGGCTCCGCCCTATTTGCCAAACAAGGAATCAAATAGAGATCTCGCAGCCGGTTCACTTCCTCTTCTCCAGAGTCTCTCTGCACATGTGAGGGCTGAAAAAGAGATCCCATCATAATCATCATCTTCGGAAGCAGAAGCAGGCGTGGTAAAGAACTTAATTCCAAAGAGTAAGTCGCCGTTTGATTTAATCTAATTGCGCTCGCCTTCATTTTTTTTAAGTTTAATCATTTACTTTAATCATTAATATTAAATAAGTAATTTGGCAGAGACTCGAAAATGTTACGTGGGGCGACCAATTTATTCCGCATCTCGGCCAAACATGGCTTCCGTCAATGCGTGCAACAGGATCAAAAAGTGACTGCAGCAATTCTATCAACTGGTTTCAATAATAATAATCAAGTACGAAACTACGCCGATCATGCAATTCCCGATCGATTGGCGTCGATTCCAGATGATGAGGATCCACCATTTTTCGATTCCGTCGAATATTTTTTTCATCGCGGATGGCAAATTTTGGAAGATAAATTGGTGGAAGAAATGAAAGGAAAAATGACCGTCGAAGAGAAACGCAAAAAAGTTAAAGGTATTTTGGGAATTATTCAACCATGCCACAACGTTTTGGAACTTGCGTTTCCACTGAAACGAGACAACGGCGAGTACGAAATGATTACAGGTTTCCGAGCCCAACATAGTCAACATAGGACGCCATGCAAAGGAGGTGAGAACCGCGTTCAAAATCATTAATTTATTTTTTTTTTTTTTTTTGCGTAATTGTAAAACTTTATAATAACGCACCCGTAATTGCAATTATAGCGTGGTAGTGATAAAGGGTATCGTTGACATGTGTGTTGTAATGTCAACCTCAATTTCGGGTAAAATTATGATTTATCTTATCAGAATTTGAGTTGACCTTGAGCTGATTTAGCTTTCACACATTATATTTTTGATATTGCATAGGAACTACAGTATATTACACTCCGATAAGAAGGAAGACTAAATTGGAAGTTGTCAAAATGCGCTGATAACGGTCATATTAAGCCAATAATATTTGTATAATATGGTAGATAGCAATTTTTTTTCCGGGGTGTTACGCGAGGTGCTCGAGGGTGACCCTGCGGCATGTTTGCTTTTGTAGAAAATAAGAATTACTAATGTAATCACTCGAACTCGGAATTACTATTCTACCGTACTTGTGAATGAGTAAAAAAAGATAGCAGCCACTTACTAATGCTTTAACCTGATTTTCTATATTTATTCATGCAATTGATAGTTGTTTTACAACTTTCAAAATCAGTTAAAAGCCGGTTATTTATTAATTTAAAAATACCTTCCCCGCCGTAAATTATTAATTGCTCTGCGGATAAAAATTTTTAAAGCTTAAAGCTGCACAAATAACAGTTTATTTATTAAAAAACAGTTTGTTTTTTTTTTACTTAAATTTATTCTGCAATTTCCGAAAGCTGTTATATAGCATAGTTTCTTTATTTAAAGTTGCGATCTCGCAGATAACTATTTACACTTTGGGTTCATAAATAAAGTCGTAAAATGTATAATATTTGAAACTGGAGTTATCTGGATTTCTAGTCGCACTAAAACGCGGATTACTTTTTTTTTGTTTCATTATGTAAACATGCGATCATTTTCACTAGCAGTTGTCAATTGAATGCATTTACATGATTTTGTCATGCCATCTTGAAAATGAGAAAATGATTTACTATTAAATTAAGTGGTGATGTTATTCAATTTGTAAAAGCAGCAATTTGACGATGCACGATGACCTTCACCATTTTAAATTTAATTTATATTAATGTCAAATGAAAAAAGTATGGTTTTTAACGTTGAATGGTACTAATCTTGCAGGTATCCGATATAGTACGGATGTTTGTGCGGATGAGGTTAAAGCTTTATCGGCTTTAATGACTTACAAATGCGCTTGTGTGGATGTTCCTTTTGGTGGGGCCAAAGCCGGAATTAAAATTAATCCGCGAGACTATTCTGAGATTGAATTAGAAAAGATAACCCGAAGGTATTATTTACATTATATTTTGCGTTGACATTCTTAGTAATTTATTAATAAGCATTTTATAATAATTAGATTTGCGATGGAATTATGTAAAAAAGGATTTTTGGGACCCGGTATCGATGTTCCTGCACCAGACATGGGCACTGGAGAAAGAGAAATGAGCTGGATTGCCGATACTTACGCAAACACAATTGGTGCAAAGATTTTAAATTAATTCCTTATCATTTTTCAATTTTGTAAATATGGATTTTTTTAATTCAGGACATACCGATATTAATGCTCACGCTTGTGTTACTGGTAAACCCATTAATCAAGGTGGAATTCACGGTCGAGTTTCTGCTACCGGAAGAGTGAGCTTATTTTAAATGAATGAGCAATGAGTTCCTATGAAACGCATCTTTTTACGTTAATTAGGGTGTTTTTCACGGGCTAGATAACTTTGTAAATGAGGCCAGCTATATGAGCTTAATAAACGAAACTCCAGGTTGGGGAGGCAAGACATGCATCATTCAAGTAATTAATTTTTATTGTTGGAAACAGTGGATTGCTAATTTATTGACTATATTTGCAGGGTTTGGGTAATGTCGGTTTACATACCATGCGATACCTTCATAGGGCTGGAGCTCGTTGTATAGGTATGCTAATTATTATTTATACAATTTTAATTTGTTTATGAATATCAAATGCGTTTTTTGGCGGTACAATACTGTATATTAATTTACAAATGCAATTAAATGTATTCAATTTTAATCAGTTTATGAATTTCAAATGCCTTTCCCGCAGGTATTAAAGAAGTTGATTGCAGTATTTATAATCCTAATGGCATCGATCCAAGAGAATTAGAAGACTGGAAATTGGTATAAAGTTGACCTAGATTTAGTTTATCTACTAGAAAATAGCGTGACTGATATAAAATCAAAATTAGAATCACGGCACAATTAAAGGTTTCCCCGGAGCTGAAGAATATAAGGGAGAAGACCTTGTTTTCGAAGAATGTTCCATATTTGTTCCAGCTGCCATTGAAAAGGTTATTCGAAAAAGTAATGCCCACAAACTAAGATGCAAGGTAAAGTACATTTTTTGCCGCATAATTTAGTGGATTTAAAAAAATATAATAATTTTAATAGATAATTGCTGAGGCTGCTAACGGTCCCACTACTCCAGGCGCGGATAAAATCTTAATGGAAAGAAATATTCTTGTAATGAGGCAATGCTATTTTGAGAAGTAGAAAATTGTCTCTATTTGATGATTATTTTTGTTTCAGGTTATTCCCGATTTGTACATAAACGCCGGTGGTGTAACGGTATCATATTTTGAATGGCTTAAAAATCTGAACCATGTAAGCTACGGCAGATTGACTTTTAAATATGAAAGAGAATCTAACTACTATTTACTAGGCAAGTAAAAATGTTAAAATATATTCGAACTATGCATGCAGTTTACTTTAGGTTTACTTCCAAAGATGAAGAAACTTGTTTCATAAAGCATGTGCATGACCAATAATTCTATAATTCTAGAGAGTGTTCAAGAATCCTTAGAACGTCGATTTGGAAAACAAGGTGGTAAAATACCAGTCTTGCCTAGTGAAGCTTTTACAAAAAGAATATCTGTAAGTTCAGTTGTTTTAATTTGTTTAGAAGGTGATTCCATAGCCTTGCCTCCTAATTTGCAGGGTGCCTCTGAAAAAGACATCGTTCATTCAGGCCTTGATTACACCATGGAAAGATCCGCCAGGGTTAGACCCCCCCATTTTATTCTCGTAATTGTTTCATTTTGTAATTTGAAAAACATCTTTTCATGTAGGCAATAATGCGAACAGCAATGAAATACAACTTGGGATTGGATTTGCGTAGTGCTGCTTACGTCAATTCTATTGACAAAATTTTCAAAACTTACCAAGAAGCTGGTTTAACATTTACGTAAAAGGATCGCCATCCAAAACCAGTTTTTCTTTAGTTGGTAGGCCAAAATTTTAGTTGCTTTTCATCCTTTGGAAAGTTTGCAATAAACGTCTGTTGGCCGATGCAGCTTAGGTGTGCACAAAAAAGAAAGATTATTCCGGTAACGAGATTTTAAAGTCTTACAGTAATTTACATTTTCAAATTATACAAAATTTGTTTTTCTTCCGGCGTTTTTAATACATACAATTTAAATGAACAATGTTCTAGTTGATGTTGCTTTTGCAATATTCACGAATAAAACTCCGACTATGCTCTAACTTTTGACTAATTATTTGTGTAACTAAAATTTATACAATTTTATCGTCTTTTCGCTTTCACTTGTGTTTCCTCTTCATCATCCTCGAATTGATCTTTGCGCGGTTCATATTTAGATATATTTATTGCCAATTTTTCTTTAGATGGTGGACATGTTAGAATAGCTACGGAAATTAAAGGACCTACGAAAAATATTTGAAATTTAAATACAATTCAATATTGTTTTAAGATATTGGCGATCTTACTGTATTTAACTCCTTTACACGCACATACGGCTTTTACTAATGCACCAATATTTTCTTCTAATTGTTCATTGTCCATTTTCAACTATTTTACGTAAATTTACATGAGTTAGATGGTAATAAGGATTGAAGTTTCATTTACCGTTCCTATGACAACGTTTATCCAAGCAAAATCGTGAGCGATTGGATCTTTCATAGCATTAAACTCTAGTCCTTTCTTAAATCTGTCGACTAGCTGTTTCATGTCGAGACCAATAGAGCCTTTGGAAAAAAAAATACTTTTTTAAAAAAGAAAATACGTGTTTGAAGTTTTCTTTAATACCAAAACTCACCCTTTGCTACTGACGGGTATTTTTTCTTTAATATTCCACGCAAGGCTGTAACTTCTGGCATTAAGTCCACGTGGGATACAATATAACGATATTCCGCACTTTGTACTTCTCCGGATAACAACTTTAATATTAATTTTTATTATGAATAAAAAAAGTTTCTAAAGTGAATTTTTTTTTTTCATTTACTTTTTTGATGAGACTTCCTGCTCCTACGATATCTGCACCTTCTTGTAAAGCATTTTTTTGGTCCTCTTCAGTCTAGAAAATAAATATTTCGCTACTATAATTATAAAAACAAAACTTGTTTAAACGTCCATACTTTGCAGAACGCCATCACTGTTTTGATAAGTCCGTCATTAAACGGATGAGGTAACCTAACAACTCCAGAAAATGGTTCTAAAAATCTATTCTAATAGTTTTCAACAAATTAATAAATACTGCTTAAATTAATGTCAATTACTACAACCTTTTTATCCAAAGTCATATCTAATTCCAACGATAACAATAAAGATGCACCAGGATTATTGAAAATAGTGGGATGATTGGCTTCTCTGTGCATATTAATAACTTCAGAAATTGGAAATAATTGTCGTTTGTTGTGGAACTCCAGCCAGCAGTCGTCTACTAAATCTTTACTTGCACTGTACATATCTGTTCGTTTTCTAGTCTGTTGAGCTCTAGAAACTTAATTGTAAAAACTTTCGATAATAATTATATTTCTTAATAATATTCTAACTTCTTAACTCGAGTTGAAACATCTTTAAGTTTCGGTTCGGATGCCAAACGCAGTTTATACGCTTTCTTAATTTTTTCCCTTTTCTCTCGGGTACTTTTTCTGGCTGCAAACCATCGCACTTGAGTCCCCGATCCATTATAAACGCTGTCTACAGGTAATAACCCTGACGACCTTAAAATCGCCAATTGCCGTGACACTCCTAGTAAAAAAGAAATTTTGGAAAAAATTAAATACACCTTGCCAATAATTATATTTTCAAAATAAACATACCAAAGAATGCTGTCCAGGGCGCTGCCATTTTTGATTTTATGACATCACGCTCAAACGGTATGGCACGCCATTAAATAAATTGCAAAACTATTAAAATAACAAGATTAAATAATTTATTTTATATAATAGTAATAAATTACTAAATTAACATTAAAATATTACAATGTATTGTGCATTTTTTAAAATAATTTATTCGACATAATAATTGATTATTTTGTTGGTTTCGTTTGAAGCCCATGATTTGTTATAGTTGGCGCTTCATACAATTATGTTATGTTCAGTGGGAAATCGTCGTGCTTTCTTCTATGAAAAGGTGACAAAAAGTGTCCTTATTAATCACTCATTATTTGATTAAAATATTAAAGATTTTAAAAGTAAGTAGCTGAATGCGTTTAGTGTATGTATAAAACGGTTATCATCTAATATTTGCAAAATTGGAAGGGTACTAATTGAAGGCGCCATTGTAATAAGACTTGTAACGTGTGTTGACAATCGTCTAAAGTCTATAAACTCAATGATTGAACGCTTTGTAGAGAAGTAAATATTTTGGATTGTTCGGAGTTATAGATGAAGGTAATTCATTTAGTATGCAATATTTGCAAATAGCATTGCTGGCGATTAATCAAAGTGCACGGGCAAACAAACTGTATCTGTCGTTGTTTACAAAAGCTCAGTATTTAAGGTAGAAAGAAGCTATCATTTTCTAGCCCGCCAAATAGTGTTTGTAGCCTACATTTTAAAGTATACAGTAATTAGATATTTTATTAAAAAAAAAATTATTATGCAATTTAATTAAAGGTTGTACAATAATATTAGTTCAATCATTTATCTTCTAGTTTAACGTACGGTAGTGAAGCTTTAAACGTCATTTCCATATTGTTTTAAAATTAGGTTTGGTAAGCATTGTTTTGGTATAGCATCTCCTTTATTAGAAATTAGATTAAAAGAATTGAAATAATATTATGCACCGTTATGTTTTGAGGTTAAAAAAAATTTTTTCTTTTTTCTTCCAGCGAGTTTATTTAAAAAAAATTTAAAGTTTGTTTTTTAAAAAAAAAAAAAAAAAAAAAATACTGTTTTAATCTTTTGTTGAGCATTTTATTCTACACGTGGTTCATAATTGTAAATGATGATTTTAACCCTTGATTTTAAATATATTTAATATATATATATTTTTTAATTTCGTATAGGATATATGTCCAGAAATAATAAAGACAAATATGAACTACACAATCCTAGAAGGACGTACACTATTATGTCCTCTGAGGATGTGGCTGCTGGAAAAAAATCCTCCTGGCCGGAGTTGGAGATAACAGGTACAGTAGTGTATTTTGAATTTTGCGTGAAGAAGTTGTAATTCTGTAACCATTTTTTTTTTTTTTTTGTGTGGGTTTATCTAGGTCCGGTACGCAACATAAGTCCAGAATTATGGAAACTACAACATTTAACATCCCTGTACCTGAACGACAACAATCTTGCTCAGATCCCAGCAGATATTTGTCGACTCCACTCCTTAAAGCATCTCGATCTGTCATCTAACAAATTGTATAATATACCTTCGGAAATCGGTGATTTAGTATTACTACGAGAACTTTTATTGAATAATAATTTTTTGCGGATGTTGCCTTATGCCCTGGGAAAACTATTTAAATTACAAATCTTAGGTTTGAAAACTGTCATTGATTTTTGATTACCGTATATTCATTTTATTAATTGTCGCCGATTTTATTTTGTTAGGGTTGAAAGGTAATCCTCTTCCGGGAGCTATTTTGACTATCTATAGCGAGCCGAATGGAACACAGAAGCTTCTCAGCTTCATGTTGGACAACTTAGCGGGTGAGTTCACAAATATTCATATATATTTTATCGAGGTTTTGCGAAACTACATTAAAAGTGATCGTTTTGATTCACGAACATTTTATCAAGATTTAACCTAAAATTGCATTGGGGAGATGAGGTTAATCAATGGCAATTTTGTTTGATGAAGTATGAATTTGCGCTCAATAATATACAGTACGGTATAATAATTTTTTCTGTGTCTCGAACGTTGAGACATTTCCATCTGGGGCGTTTGTCTTTATCGTTTTATAAAAGAAATTTATTTACTGCAAAACTGGTTCAGGTGCGTCTAGCTTAGAAATACTAATACAATTCATGTTTTATTTGAAATGAATTTTTAAACTGGGTATAATATTTTAAGTTTACATAATTATTTAGCTTTACTGAACTCTTCAGTGGAGTTATAACTTATAACCAAATACTGTTACAGTATATCACTTTAAATTTCCATAAGTGATCTAAAATAAATTGCGGAATTATTACAGTATATTTTTTTTTAAAATTGAATTGTATTTTTTAAAACTATAGCTTAATAATGAGTTACAAGTTATTCTATGTACTCTGACCCTAATAATCACAAATTAATGCTGGACATCATGGTCAGAGTACATAGTTCTCAAAGCTAATAATGTTAACAAAAAGCACATTATGATACGGGCTCGGGAAAGACTTTTTATTGCGATGTACTTATTAATGAAGAAATGTGATTTTTGAGAAAAATTATGCATTGTACAGTATAATATTATTTAAGGTGGTTTCTAATGCGAATTCTTTAAAAACTGAAACTATCGTTCTTTTTAAGAAAGGGAATTTAAAGGTTACGCGTACAGTATTTTTTTTTTTGAAAAAAATTTAAGTCGGATTTTGATGAATGTTTAAAAAAAAAACTTATTTGGGTGCTTTTTGAGCTTTGCCCACCAAATTATAAGCTAAAGTTTTCGATTTTTGGAGTTTGGTCCTGAACAGTGCGCTCCCTACTGCAGCAGCCAGCGCTTTTAGCAGCAGTTCACCCTACTTTCAGTAGTTTACCCCCTCACTGATACAATCTGTCTTTTGCATTTTGTTCCCCTTCTAAAAATCCTTCTTTATTCTATGAATTGGAATAGGAGGGCTCTTGATTTTGACCTCACATTAGTGTGAAAAAATTAATACAGTGCCGGTAATTTGAAATACACTGTGTACCATAAAAAACCAAGCCCGAACAAAATAATTCAGAACTTCGTGAAAAATGATTCGATTGAAATGAAATTTGGCACTTACAAAGAATAATAGTGTAAGAACATAAACAAA
>JAQGAZ010001467.1:0-29178 GCA_034692225.1 Polydesmus complanatus
CAGAATCCTTAATTTTCCCCATTTTTTAATATTGGTTACATTGTATAATAAATACGTTTTTGGAAAATCCCCAACAACAACTTTATGGTCTTGCAAATGAATAATTCCGTATTTTTTTTAAATGATTTAAATTACCGTATAATCTACTATATTATTGTTATTTAATTTTATACTATCCTGTAGGCTACGTTATTTAAACAGTTGTATTTTGTCGAAATATTTTCATGATTCCCAGTACTTCATGCCGCGCTGTACTGCAGCACATAGTAATGCAAACAATAACAAGTATAACTCAAAGTGATGACAAGAGCGATTATCTCTATTTGAAATTCCAAATAACAACGCCACGTGCGAAAAGTATTTAAAAGTGTTTCAATAATAACTCCCCCAGCATATTGAAGCAGGTTAAGCAAGTGAAAATATCTAACTTTTCAAATAGAATTTTGCAAATAGAACTTTTCAACAACAATTCTAGTACCGGTATGTTACAAACAATTGCCACATTACCTTTTGTGTTGATGCTAACCAGTTTACATGCCAAAAACGGCTTCATCCTGGCTCACTGCGTCAATTGCTCCGCAGTATCAAATTTTAGCAATATCAGACAAATTTGGAATAACGATGACTTTGTTTTATCAAGGTATTTTAAATTCGACAATTATACAGGAAAAGCTAAAAACTGTTACGATGATCTCAAAAGGACGACAATTGCTTTACTCAATGGAGAAAAATGGGCTTTATCAAGTACTTAATAATTATTATTTATTTAAAAAATACTTTTAACATTTAAAATTCGTTTTTTTTTTTTGTCAACTTTACGAATTTCCTTTACAGTGTTAGACGCTTTTGGAAAACCAGGGGCAGGGATTTTGGATGGAAACACCATTTGGGCCGGAAGTTATAAAGAATGTTTAAGTGTTAATAATAATCACTTTTCCAGCCGATATTGTTGGTTAATGTCACCAATCAATAATTATTATTCTGAAGATTGGAACCAAACGTTTTATGTAATTACACGTACAGTATTAATAAATAATTTTAGTCAAAAACTAGTTTACATTAAAAACGTGGGCCTGCTCATAAAATAATTTTGCACTGCTGGTATCATCAAATGCACCAGCTATAGGCCCACTCACCTTTTCGTATTTGTCAATAATGTTGGGCCTTTTTTTTTTCGAATTTTTTTCTATTATGGGCCTACGCAGAGTAAACGTAAACATTATTTAATTTTATTTTAAAATTGCAGAAGTTCTCCAGAGATTTCCTTCGAATTGCAATCTGCGTTCCAAATTCCTGTGATACTAAAGATCTGCAGCAACTAGTAAATCATGTTAAAAGTAAACTTTGAAAATTTAATATTTTAATATTTCATTAAGCCAAATATTTTTTAGAAAGGATAAATGATTTGATTGGTTTTAAATACACAATTCCAGTAAATGTCGAATGTCATAATAATTACAAACAAAGTCTATTAGATGATCCGCTGGCATTGATTGCCGTGTTAGTAAAGCAATTAAAAATATAATAATTATTAAATTAATTGATATTTTTTAACTTTAGCGGTGTCTGCTGCGCCTTTTTAATATTAATGGCCGTTGGGACATATTTGGATATGCAAGATAAAGTCTCCGAAAGTATTCTTGACTACTTATAATTATATACTGTAACTAATAATTGCACCTTACTTAACTTTTTTCAATTATGCTAGAATTACCGGAATCATTTTTCTGCCAGTTATTCATCTGTTTTTCAGTTTATTCAAATTGCAAAAAACTTTTTACATTAAAACACAGCAACGTTTCAATTCCAGAAATAAATGGAATAAAAATGATAGGAGCAACTTTAGTCATTTTTGGAAATACATTCATGATCAGTTGGCGTATCGTAGGTACAGTTATTTCATAATTATTAAAAAAATTAACAAAGTCGTTCATTGTATTTCAATCTTATTATTCCTTCAAACAATTTTGAATCTGGAAACCGCTGTTTTTTTTTTTTAAAAAAATATTTTTTTAGCTTAAAAAACTATTAAATCATTACTTTTTTAATAGAAAAACTTTTTAACTAATATTTTTCTTATAAAAAAAAATAAATCACAAGTAGGCTATTTGAAAGTGATTTAAATGTAAATTTATCAACATTTTACCTCAAATTATTTTCATAATTATTTTAATGCAGTACAGCATTAAAATAATAAAAAAGTTGAAGCTTAAAAAAGTTTGTTAGTTACTGATTTAATATATTGTACCAAATAGAAAGCTACAGAAGCACGTAAAATAGAAAACATAGTACGAGTAATTTGAAAGTTTCCCGAAAACTTTCAAACTCAGGAAAAACTCTTATTCCAATATGTCTACCATTATAGACCAATATTTCTCAAATTTTAACATTAAAGTAATAGGCTTAATTATTGTTTATTATAGCTCTATTTTATTGCTATTTTTTGAAATTATTATAAACCCGCGATTATCTAATAGTTAACTATCAGAAACTTTTTGAATAATTATATTTTAATTAATTTACTTAGACAATCCTCTAGAAATGGCTCAAGCACGAAGTGCTTGGTATTTTCAATTTCCGGCTCACTTTGAATACTTTGTTGAAGTGTTTTTTGCGATCACCGGATTCCTGACTTTAAACTCCGTTTTAACCAAATTTGTAAAACAAAAGTGCAATATTAGCAACATTCGTTTTATATTTTACTATATTGCTCATCGATATTGGAGGTAAGCATTGTAAAATTTATTTATTTTTATTATTTAAAAAACAAACAAATAGCAGATTAATTATTTATATAATATTTTATTCTTTTTTAGATTGGCCCTAACCCCAGGAATACTTTTATTTATCTTTCGAATTGGTCTATTACCGTATATAAATTCAGGGCCATTTTGGGAAAACATGGACCCACACTGCGGAACAAATTGGTGGCAAAATATGCTTTTTATCAGCAATTGGTGGCCAAGCAATAAACAATGCTATTTACCATGGTGGTTCTTGTCTGTTAGTATGCAACTTCATGTGTTGGCTCTAATTATCATTGTTCCACTTATTAACAAAATGTACATGCAGTAGCTTGCCAATTAACTTTCAATTTAATTTACTAAAGATTATAAAATTCTAGGCATTACTTTGCTATTTTCAATGGAAGTGTAGTGTTGTTTCTAAGCTGGTGTTGGGTTGGATGGATTTCTTTTTCTCTAGATATACCCCCGACTTACTCTTCGCTAAATAATAAGTAATTAATTGCTTTTTTTTTTTAAATTAATAATGCTAGTTTTATATCGCTGCAGCTACTAATAACATTTTCCTAATTTTAAGAGATCTAAACAGTTATTTAAATCAAATGACGTCATTTAAAAAGCTGTTGTTTATGAATCCAGTTTATCACTTTGGAGCTTTCTTATCAGGAATGCTAGCTAGTTGGATTATTTACAAATACAATAATAAAATCCAACTAAATAAGGTTTGAAACATTTTTTCGTTTTTGAAGTGCAAATAATTGTTACACGTTTTTAATTTATTAGGCGTTACTTTCATTCGGTTGGTGTTTATTCAGCATTTTAATAACGGCAACAGTGTACTTGATTTACTTTGAACCCGGTAAAATTTTAAAAAGTTTAAACACAACATTTTCAGTTACCATTTGGGGTCTCGGAGTTGCTTGGATCATAATTATTTGTTCAACTAAAAATGGGGGTTTGTTTGTATTTTTGATTTAAATTAATATAATTATGTTCGCAATTTTATTATTTAGGAATTATCTCTACCGTACTATCTTGGAAATGTTGGTTACCATTTAGCAAATTGACGCTAATGTTTTATTTAATTCAAGTTACAATAATTGAAATAATGTGCTTCGCTGAATTAGAACCAATTCATTTCAGCGAATATTCATTTGTAAGTATTTATTAATTTTTCTTTTAAATATTAGACAATTGGATTAATCGTGAATTTTATATTATAGTTTGGTTTATTTTTGAGACATTGGCTTGTGTCTTTTGTTTTGGCAATTCCCATCTCCTTGGCTTTTGAAGCACCTGTATTTGCCATTGAAAAATTAATTGAAAGGAAAATAGTCTGGTCCAGTAATTTAATTAAAAAATTAAATTAACTATACAGTATTATGTTATAGTCCAAAATGGCCGTGATACCTGAATGTTTCAAGCTTTATTACGTATTTACACGTAGTATTGTATCGGTAGTTTTTGTTATTGATCATGAAATCCAAAATAAAATTATTTACCATATAAATTAGAAAAGTATAATTTTAATTCTTTAATTTGGTAACGCCGCCACTAATATCCCGCTATATATTTTTTTTAATTGACAAAAAGATGCCAAAATTGTTTTAAAAAAATGTATAAAAACAAGGTACATAAAGTAGTAAAATGCATTTACGCAATGTAGTAATGTACAGCAGTATTATTATTATGTAACGAATGCAACAACAAACAAAATAAATCGATTTAAAAATCGTTCTTATTTATTTATTTTCAAGAGAAATATGGTATATTATAAGCTATACATAAGTTTAGAATCAACGTTAATTTTTAAAATTCTTCAAACAAAAATAATCTTATCAGAAGTAACTTTCTCCCTTAAATATTTGGCAACCTATCTTAAATTAAAATTATTAGCATTTAAAAATATAAACAAAATGTATTTAAAAGATTAGAAACGTTAAAGTTTAAACTCTGTCACAGGGGTTAATAAACTCATTTTTAATATAGGAGGAAAAAACCATTTCCATAAAAAATCTTAAAGAGTTATAGCTATTTAATGTTCCTTAAATTTCACTAAACGCTAATGACCTTTGATTAGCTTCCTCCCCCTTTCCCATCTGTCAATCTAAATATGTATTCAGCTAAAGCAAAACATTTATTGCAAACATAATATTTAGATTAAGTTAATCAAATATAAATCTTTTTTTTTTATAATATCTTTTACTTGTTTATCTGCACACAATAATAAAAATTAAAACTGTCTGAAATTATTGTTATAATTTATAATTATATACAGTGTAGATATACTGTACTGGTAGTAGATCTATTAATATTGTTTCAGATTATACTTTCAAAGAAATAAAAAATAAAATAATATTGCTTAATTTTGCAGCCAATTATATTTAGGCTGACTGCAGAAATAAATAATAAAAGTTTTATTTAATAGAAAAAACTAATCAAGGTACAAATACTTTATCATTAAACAAGTAACTAATTCTAAAATAAAATAATGAATTTGTAGGCTATTAGCTTTGAACCCAGAGCACACCACGAGGAGGTTGCCTACATAGTGCTCCAAAAAAAAAAAATTCAAAATCTGAATCGTCACTCTTGACTAACAGTGATAGATCAGATTCAAAATTCACATGTTTTTGATATACCGTAGTGTATTCAACTGTATTGTACTGTAAAAGTGTCAACAGGTAAAAGTTTGAAAGAAGAAATAAATGTTTTATAGCGTATTGCGTTTAAGCTGAGTGTAATCTGTTTGCAAACAGTCATTTCAATTTGGGTTAAAAAAAATTAAAGAAAGAAAGATTTTCAATAGTAAAATGCGACAAAAACGGAGAAAACTAAAGTGATAATTAACCAATAAAATGCATATACAGTAATATAAATAAGTATTTGAATAAGCAGACCGCGAATAATAAAGTAAACAACGGTTAATATAATATTGAACTGCAACATTCAAAGCGTAGGAAACTAATAATACTGTATTATCAAAAAGTAAAAAGTGAAAAGATTATTGGATTTCATTTAAAAAGTTAAGAAATACCCGTTCACCCTTCTTGCTAGATTTTTTTTCAATTTTTGCTTTTTAGATGCGATCAAACACACTTTTTAAAAACCGGTTATGAACACAAATGCCGTGATAATAATAAAAAACGATAAGCTTTTACAAATAAATAGAACTTAGAAATTTAAAAGAAATTTTAAAAGTAAAAGTTTACCATCTAAGCAATTTGCATACAAAAACCAAATCCAAGATTAGAAACATTTTTAAAAACAAATAGCATATTTTTAAATATTGAATTATAATAGGCTTTTGCAAAGGAACGAGGAGAAAAATAAGAGATACAGCAATAATATCATCCTATTATTTGTGCAAACTATTAGAATGCAAGAAATTCACAAATATAAAATTGTTTTTGACACTACCGGTAGTACCATTAGGATAAATACTGAAAATTATTATGATGCGAAATAATAATACAATGACACTGAATTACCAAGAAACATTTTGTTCTAAAATCATCGATTAAATTTCTTTTATGTAGATTTGCTATAAATTCAACAACCTCAAAAGTTCCAAATAGAAATATAAATTTTCTCGAATCAGATTATTTTTTTTTAAATAACTCATTTGTTTAAATTGTGATCAATTTTAATTTTATAATCTAAAGATCTAGACTATAATCACAACTTATGGCACCCAACCAACTATATTCACTCACTGCTTTGATTCTAAACTCTAAAGTTAAATGTAAAAATATTTCTCTACCATAAATTATGTCCCATTCCCAATCATAACTAACTACGATAAATAATGATATGCATTTCATATACAGTGTAGTTATCAGTGTATATTCAGTGCCATAAAAATTTAACATTAAAAAAAACCAAAACAATTTCTCAAACGCAAAACACACTTAGTACAATATATTGTAATCGATCATATATAAATGTACAAAGAATTTTCTTGTGCATAATATAGTTCAAACACACGAGACAAAAAAGCCATCAAAACAAAACTCATTGTTATACCATAAAGTGATATCTTTGACATAATTATTTATCTAATAAATTACTCGAGAATGAAAACACATACTGACGATATGAAAGCAACAAACTAATGCAGTGTTAAATAAAAGAAAGTAAAAACAATGATATTACGGAAGAAATAAATTGGAATGAGTGGATCAACATTTATGACAAGCTCAATAAGTCAATATAGTCGCTTAAAATAACTCATTATAACGCACTTCAATAATAATAATTGTAAGGCAGTAAAAAAATAATTAAATAATAATTAATTGTCTAGCAGCAATCTATTCTCTACATAAATCAGTTTAAACCGCAATTCAACACCGTTTCTAACAGCACAGCCCAAGTGCAAAATTATAAAGGAAAAATATTTAACCGAAAAATGAATTACTGTAGGTTAATTTGCAAAATAAATATTATGATATTAAAATAATATCAACACAATAGCAAATACAGAGGAATCTTGGACAGTAAAGACTTGAGACAAAAGAAAAATGTGAAAATTCAATTAAACCTTTATATGCATCAGCTTATTAGCAAAAGTGGCTAATAATATTTAATTGCATTATTTCTCTTAATTTTGTTACACATCTTGACCATGCAAAAGCCTTCCGCAATTCAATTAATCTAATTAAAAAGGAAAATGGTATAAGTACAGCCAATACAACCAAAAAAGAAGATTGTTCTTCAGTTTGTGAAATAAAATAATTTAGTAGGCTATAGTGCTATATTATTTTTTTATCAAATTTGAAATTTCACATACATTATCGACAATAAGCTTGAAATCTTTAACAAAGACCGTTTCGATCGCACTGATCAGAAAAACCAAAGGTCTATAATATTTAAGTAATTCCTTAAATTTATAACCATTTGAGATTTATAATAAAAAAAAAACTTGGATTCACATTTTTATAATACATTGTACTGTATATGTATACCGTGCTTACATAAACTCTACCTCACTTTTTTCGAATAATTATTGCTCACTCAATTCATTGACTGTCAAAAAGTTCTCCAAAAGGAAATTTGCAGTAAACACCCTCCTATCAATTTCATTTCAATGTTCGAAATTTAAAATTACCGTACTCTTTCTCATTTTTTAACTGCGAATTTTCTAATTCAAACTTTTTATAACTACAAACATAAAATACGACAATGACCAAATTCAAAAACTAACTGACGCCTCTACACATAAAAAAATAATCTTTAAATACAAAATTAGAGTATTAAAATACAACTTTTGCTTATGGTAACACCTGCAGCATAATATTAATAACATCTTAATTTTTTAAGAACTACATAATCGTAATCAACATAATTTTACCAATGCAATTTTAATAAGTAACTAATACCATTACCAAGCTAATATTAAACGAGCAGTTCGTACACATTATAAAACATCAAAAACCTCATAACTCATGTTCACACTCAATACAAGTACAGTAAATAAAAGTGATTTATAAAGCAATACTTTTAAAAATGTTTTTCAACTTTAACCTGAGAAGTTTTTCATTACAATTCTTCATCTTAAAGATACGACTACTGATTCAACAAATCATAGTAAATATTAATAAACCAAGAACCCATACAATACAAAAAGCCATAACAGCCAAGTACTTGCACAAAGTAGAAATGCAATATAATTAAGAAGCTCAAAACTATTAAATCTCACAATATATTTTTTACTAATGTTTTACACATAGGTCTACAGCAACTAACAGAAAGGCTAAATCATTTTAAAGCATTAAAGCAAATACTGTATCCCTAAACACAAATCTTTGGCGATGTAATTCGATAAAATTAATAATACTATTATAATAGTCAATACAATGTCTACCAAAGCAATTCAAATATTCCCCATCACAACATCACTATGAGCATAATAATTATCTACTAAAACAAAGACCAATAAATTATAAGAATCACGATAGCGATAACCAATTCCATAAAAAAATGAAAATACCATCATTCAATAAAATTGTTGAAAACTAACTATTTAAAAGCTTTGGGTACTATAAGACTTTTCAAAACAAAAATATTAAAATACCTTGCACATTTCTTTCCTAACAATGTTTTACTAACTTTCCTTACTCAAAAGTAAAAATGAATCTATTTTATTTTTTTAGTTGTGCGTATTAATATAATTGTAGTCCTGTATAATATGTACTTTATAATCAGCATAATGATTGTAATCATATTTACTAAATTTAACACGAATACCAACACTTTTTAACCAATATTAAATTACACATTTTGCGTTTATTATTGGCTGCACCAAAAATTTATAACCTTCGATATAAGTCTCTTTAAATTTAGAGTAAGCTGCAACGATGCTAACTTATACCTTGTACAATGCGTAAACTGAATGTGTTAAAACAAAATATAAAAATTTCCACCAATAGAGAACAAATTTAATGATATAAAACCATAATCGAAACAACTCGAATTCGCAATTCAACTGTCAAAATAAGTATTGTTTTAGCCTCTATTTACAGCTATTGTTTGCAACCTTTCGAAAAAGTACAATACACTCGTTCATTATTTTAAACGATAAATATTTCACCAAAGTGATGCTACAGCAATATCATACTCCTATTATAACGTAGACTGTTTAAATGTTATATAAAAACATTTCTTTTGGGAAAATTACAATAACCCATTATATTTTTTGGTACCAAATATGCTTCTTAACAATTAAATTAGGATATTACATGTACCGTAGTTTAAAATATTTGAAAAAAAAAAACTAATCAATATCGAATTACCGAATTCTCATTTGAACTTTTGAAAAGCCGAAATTCTAATAATATTTGAGACATGTTTATCTCTATCGGTTAACATAAAGTAAATTCTTAAAAAAAATACTGTACCAACATAATAATTATTTTAGAGGATTGAAAAAAACCTGATAATTTTTTTTAAAAATAAATAAATATCGTAATTCGAAATTCTACGATCAACACAAATTAAATAAATAATAGCAGCACTACTGTATACATAATTCCAAGAATAAATATACTCATAAAATATTAAAAAAAACATCAAATAAAAAGAGAAATAAATAGGCTACAGATAAAACTCCATTCTTGTTAGTGTTAAAAATAATATTTAGGTAAGTTTAAACTAATTAATACCAGTACAGTGTGTACAAGTAAAATAAAACTTGCAAAGCTCTTAATATTTTCCGCAATAACATTATTCAAAAAACCCATTTCCTTTCTACATAAAAAAAAAATTCCGAAATACTTCTCAATAATCTCACAATTTAAATTTCTTTTTAAAAGAATTCAAACGCACTTACAAAGGTCTACTGGTAAATCAAATATTTTGACATTTTAATTCTGTTTTAAAAATTAGTCAAATCGAATACTATTAATGTATGTAAAACATTTTGTTCAAAACCATTTTTTTTTGAAATTACAAATCCACTATTTCCGAACTTTTTCCTATTACCGTACATTAATAATTATCAGACATGGTAAATCCAAGCAACAAAAAAATACTCTTGAGAAATAAATAAAATTGTGTCATAAATATTAATTTATAAATTAAAAACCTCACAAAAGTCAAATAAAACAGTTTATACTTGTAATAATATAAAATCGGAAAATTTACATCAAAACGTAAAAACCACTGTAAAAATACACCAACACCACCACTACAAAATTGCAGCACAAAGTCTTACTCTAATAACCACAAACAATTTAATAGTCGCTAAATTCGCCTAATATTTATAATTCGTAAGTTAAATACCGTAGCCTATATAAATTTCGTTACGTAATAAAACACGATACCGTACATGTATACTTTCAGCAAAATAAATTTTTTAACCTAATCTATTCTTCTAAAATCACAATTTAAACATACAATATTATTGTACACGAATAAACATTTTCACGCGCTCATCTAATGTCAAATTGAAACCTTTTCGAAATTAATAATTTTTGTTCAATCACTTTCGCTTTCTTTTTCTACATCATCACTAATCACGCTATGGGTTTGATAATTAGCATCTTCCTGATCACTCGAACTATCGTACTGGCTGTTTTCAGTATTTGTATTAGTGACACTACTACTACTCGAGCTCCGTTTACTTTTATGCAAGTAATTATTTATCGTCTCTTCATTCAACCCTTCTTTTTGCAATATTTTTTCGAAATCTTTTTGCAATTTGCTCGTAGCCGCTTTCTACAATAATTCATAATACAATTAACTAGAGTAACGTTTGTTCCTTATTAAAAATAATATTACTTGTCGTTGTCTTTCTACAAGAAGAGGTCTATTTCGAACTCGTTCATTCATCTCCATCAATTCTTTCTCATATTCTAATAATCGCGATTTTTGCATCATCCTATACACGTACATACAGTTTCATTTATTTACTAAGTAAAATTAACACCAAAAAAAATTGAATTTAATACCTCGCATTTTTTAATCTTTCATTAAAGTTTTGCTTATCGTCAATAAGAGATATTTTTCGTAAAAGCATCGATTTTACATCAAATGTTTCCTTGGGAAAATCTTTGGCAACGTTTGCATTTAAGTCGCTCCTATTATTCATATAAGAAATTAATTAACTCTCTTTTTTGTTTTCCAAATTCAATTAAATACATTAATGGTAAAGATATTTACCTACATTTAAAACTCCTTAAAACTGCCGCTCGAGTCATTTTTGGCGAAATTGAAGTACACGGCGAAGTACCGGTATTTAAATTTTTTGGGCGAGAAATAATTCTTGGACATGAATTGGACCTCTTTCTATCGTTTCCTAAACTTTCCGCACTTATTTTTGTCTCGTAATTCATTTGACTAAAATTGAAGGGTTTTTGCTCATCTAGTAACCGAGCTTTTCGAATAATGGACGAGATTTCGCCTTTTAAAGTTTGTTGTTTCACCATGGAGCGATAAAGCGGTAGAAACGTTTGAACCGGAACTGGGTTAGCGCGAAACTGTTTAAGTAATTCAACCTCGTCTTTTATGTCTAGCCCGCAACTATCGATTCGCATTTTACGTCTACTGGCACAAGCGGACATTTTGTCCAAACTATACGCTTCACCGAAAAACTAAGCAACGAAATAAAAATTGGTTTGTTATATTTTCAAACTCACCACAACACAACATTGCCATAGCAACCACCATTCATACGTCATTTTCATAGAAACACCTAGTCTAAGCTGATAATATTAAGAGAATACACATAAAAAAAAAATCAAACCTAATTCTCTTATGAGTCATGACATTAACAACTTAATATCCCCCCCCCCCCCTCTCTCAATTTTTCGAAAACTAATGAAACTAGAAGTAAATCAATAATAAACAGCAATTCTACGCTGCATTATTATGAGCTAAGTATTAACTAAGTAAATTGCTGTATAGCTAATAGAAATTAATGCTAAAATAAATCAAAATTAATGCTAGGCATTCATAACAAATTCGTAAATAAAAAGAAATAATTTGCCCCAAAAAAAAAGTATGAAACTTATTCTATTGGCTACTGTATACAGTATCTTCGCATTCTAATAATGTTACATGTATAATTATTCCGTCTAATTAAAACAGCATAAAAGTAACAACGTGCCAATTTCACTCTCTATTAAATAATTACTCATAAAAAGCGAATAAAAGCGATGTGATTACTTTGCGGCAATAAACATTTTTCATTTTAGCTACCTGTCCCTACATTTTTTTGTAAGAAATCATTAGATTTCAAATAATTTTGACATTCGAGCTCGTCATAGTAATAATTCCTAACTTCAAGTTAAAAAACAAATAAAAACTTGATTGCACACTTTTCTCCGCGACAGATCATACATTTTAAAAATGTTGCTCATTAATAATTAAAATGTGAGGCGTTTTTTTTAATCAACTTGCTAAATTATTTTACTGTATTTTGCATATAATTAAATCACCAATAGCATTGTAGATTTTATCTACTACATGTAGCGTACTGTATTTTGATAAAATATTTCTACCTCGTATTTCAATTTCCGAACCTTAAAAATCTCACAACTTTTTTTTTAAATACTGTGCGTCACATTTTGTTTCAAATTTTTCTATAAAAACATTTAGTTTTATAAATGTACCATTTTCGATTTTTTGTTCATCACCAATTTCGTTTTCATTGCAATGTTACACTGTACTCGTAATATATTGCTCGCATAGAAAAATAATACCCAATTTGCATATTTCATAATATGTTTTAAACCCCAACAATCACGTATAGTGTTAAGAAAATGTTCTGTATTTTAAAAAATGTATGCGATCAATTTTAGTTTCTTTCAAATGATTTGCAGATTAATTACCAAATTTCTAAACTCAAAATAACTTAATTGCCTAATAATAAATTAAAAATATTACATATATTGTATTATCATTTTTAAACTAATGTTTGCAATATACACTAATTATGAACCTGCAGACCATTTTGTATCAATTGTAATTTTTAATATGAAGACATTGTTAAAAATAAAAAAAAATCAATCGGAATATTATTTTGTTCGTACACACTGAATCCTTTAAACTGCGCACATTATTGTAAAAGCGTAATCAACTACTTCAAATTTCTTGTTTCAAATAACTTAAAAATCTTTACAAATAATACTGTATTTAGCTTGAACTAACAAATAATTTACAAACTATCACCAACAAAAATATTTCAAATAACTTCTAGCCCTTAGAAAAAAAATATATAAATTTGAATAATATTCTATCGGCTATTTATTCCATGTGCTATGATTTTAACTATAATACACGTACATAAAGAACTTGTAAAATACTCAAAACTAACACATTTAACACTCTTTCACAACTTTAGTTGCATAGCTCGAATCATTTTTCCGATACAAAATAAACAAAAGGGTGTAATCGGGTGTAATATTATAAAAAAAAACCAACAAATCGATAACCCATTTCAATTTCTCAACATTTCAGTAAGCCAGAGCTAACCTTCACAACCTTAGATTTTTTTTATAAAAAAAACATTTCTAATATTTAATTTATTTCAGCAATAATAATGTACCTTTTGATATGTATTTTTAATATCAATTTTACCATTTCAACCAACTTTTTAAACATCAAGAATAACTTTTTTTAATTAACGTACAAAGTACGTAATTACTTCGCACCATCTGTCAGCATAATTTATTGAAATTGTTCACATAAAAACGCCAAAATAAAGATTTTTACATTATAATTTCTTAATCAAACGTTTCTCACTCTTAAAAATAAAACTGGCCAATTTTGATCGAAATTTTAATCCTCGATAGCAATAAAAAAATGTATACCGTATGTAATGTAAAAACAATAAAATTATTAAACCAACATGGATTATAAATGAGAAAAACCAAACCATTTAAGTAAACACAAGACGCCCTTTGTGCAGTATATTCAGTATACTTATCATGCTTTTCCGCCATTAAAAATCCTATGACAAAATTACTATTGTACTAATTTAATCAACAATAAAAACAACAAAAAAAAAATCATCAATTTTACTTCTTTTCGCAATTTCACTACAGTATTGAAATTCTTTTTTTAAAAAAAAAACCGTGTAGGTAGGCCTATTCAGAGCTCTAATATTGTACTATAATAACATTATAACTGATTTTAAGAACTTTAATTCAAAACTATACACTTTTTAAAATAATCATTCATGGGTTAATAATTCAATTCTATAAGTAAACATTTCAAATATAGAACAAAAAAATTTCAAATTTAAAAAATTGATTTTACCATGTAATATAAATAATGACAAAGTGGTACTCAATAATCATACTTTTCATATTTGCTCAACAGAATTTGAACATTCTATTTATCTAACTACCGTAATATTAAATAGCGTACCGGTATTAATGCTCAAAACTACCTTTTAAAAAAACCATAAAATTGAAATTTCTCTAATATTTACAATTTTATAAACTGTTATTTTTACTGTTACTAATACTGGATTTTAATAAACTTCGGATTTAATTTTTATAAAGTAGAATTCAATTAGCTCGCATAATTTTTTTAATTAATGAAATATCTCAGATAATACTATGCCTCTTAGTTCAAATATCAACTGCAGAAATGTATTTTAGTGTCATCTTTTTTGTATTACTGAACTAACATTTTTTTAAAATTCCAATCAACAACCTCGTTTGCAATTCAATGCAAACACTTGATTCAATAAACTCTATAAAACATTTTAGTTCAAAAATCAATTGCAGTACATGTACTGTTACCGCCACCAAACTTTTTTTAAACTCCAATAAATAACTTCGTTTGCAATACGATTCGAACACTTGGATAACCAATTTATATTTCGGAACACGAATAATCACGACACCACGTAAATTCAATAATAAAAAAAAAATATATATTAACGAAATTTCCACAATTATTCTCTCTTTTAATAAACAACAGTGACTCAATTCAGGCTCAATTTTAATCCTTACTAATAACAAAACATATTAAATCACTTTAATAAATGTAACATACCGGTATATGGATTTTTACAGACTTTTACTACAACAAAATACCTAATACCATTTTAATTCAAGCAATAACCAATTAATACGCACACTAACATCACCTTTCAAATTAGCGATACTTGTTAATCATTTTAAACTTTTCACATAATTTTCGTTTCCGCCAAACTCCTTAATCTTGATAAAGAGGCTTCACTAAATGAAATATCTTCAAACAAAATTTAGTATAACTTATTTCTAGCATAATTATTTTTAAAACTTCAACGAATATCAAAAATAAGTGTACGCATGCGTGTATATGCTCATAACTAATGTCTTTTTGATAAGATCATTGAAAATAGATTAGTCACACGGTTTAAGATCAACGCAATAAGACGAGATCACCGGTGGGTAGCAACGCAATGCAAGTGGTGATTATGGCAAACACGAGTAACAAAATTGAGCTTTGGCATCATCTACGCCTGCAGTAATAAGGTAAGTATAAGCATGTACAGTTCGTGCATTCCAGAGTGTATTGGCAGAATAATAATTAACTTTTTTTATTAATAATTTTAACGTACGGAAATGACGTCAGATTTAGTTACAAAATTTTTTTAAAAAAAATTCTCATTGTGCTGTGAAGTGGCAGCATTTACAGAGTTTGAAATACACACATGCTCATGAATTTGTTTTTGAACCCAAATTTATTAAGTGTTAGCAGCGGTTAAGATGACAAAGTTAGTGCTACTCGCGCTTACTGCCCTCATTAACCATTATTTTTATTAAAAAAAAATTTACTGCATATTATAATATAATATATATTAATATATTATTATAACTTAATAATATTATATTTTATATAACCAGTAACTTTTTCAATCAACATTTAATATTGCATTTACAACATCTACTTCTATAACGTCGTACCACAAACATTTAGCTAATAAGAAAAATAATATAATAATTATTCTGCATCATTGTTTAAAATATTCACAGCTAAACTAATTTTTACCCAAGCCTTCTATTTTTTTAATCACGTTTACGATAGTCAAGCCTCAAAACACTGCACGTATTCCTGCCATTTTCCTAACCGCGATAGTACGTAGATATTGAATTGCAAAATGCTATTGAAAAAGAATAAATTATTATTTTTTGAAGAACAACTACGCTAGTCATTTCTAATAAAAATTTCTCGCAAGTTATACACATTCATTATTTGGTTATTTAATATTCTTCACGATAGGCCATACATTTAAAAATGATATGCATGAAATATGCAATCAACTTGCTAAATTATTTTATTTCAATTACTTTTATTGTGAAACTTACATAACTTAACCCCAACACGGATTAAATACCTGTACTGTATTTTTAATTAAATTAAATCACCAATAGTATTGTAGAATTTAGTTACACCGCTGTGTTTCGAGAAAATATTTCGACCTCGTACATATAGACTACACTGTATTTCAATTTTACCATTTCAACCTACGAAACTTAAAATTTCACATTTTTTAACAAGTGAAATGCAACTCGAATTTTTGTTTTAAATTTTTCCATAAAACATTTACTCTTGTACTTTATTCAATTTTCTATTTATCGCTATGCTCCTTTTCAACATTTACTGATACACGTAATTTCGCTTGCATACAATGATTATGAACTACCTCTAAATAATAACTGTTTCAACTATTTTTACAAATACATGTACAGTACTGTACTATACAAACAACAAAAACCAGACTCTTTTAATAAACAAAATTTGAATATTTACTAATTTCTTTTTAAACTGTCAACACAACAATCATAAATATGATGTTTCAATTGTATTTTGAAAAATAAAAACAACTAATATTTCTAAACTTAAACCAATACATATTTCTAAACTTAAACCAATAAATATTTCTAAACTTAAACCAATAAATATTTGCTTGCAATATACTTCATAATACAGTAATAATTATAAACCTTCTATCCATCAAATTTCAACTGCGATTTCATATAAATCCCCATAAATATTGATAAAATTCAGTTAACTTAATTTCGTAACAATACTGACATTGTTAAAAACTATCGGAATTAGCATAAACATTTCAACATAATTTTGCTCGTACATACTGAATTTTTTTAATTACATATTTTAAAAAGAGAAATCAAACCCTTCAAATGACTTTTAAACCTTCAGAATATTTTCATTTGAACTAACAAGGCTTAGTAATCTACTGCTTAAATTTACTATCACCAACAAAAATATTTCAAATAACTTCAAAACCTTCCTAACAATAATTTCGTTAAAAAAATAAATACATGTAATTTGATTTAAAAAAAAGTTTTGACTATTATTATATCGGCTATTTTTTCGTATTCTAACATTATTACATGCCATGTATTATTCTGTCTCCTTAGAGTAGCATTAAAATAATGACGTGCTAATTTTACTCTCTCTCTTTTTTAAACGATTACTCATAAAAATTTGAATGAAAACGATGTGATAATTTTGCGGCAGTAAAATCTATTTATCATTTCAGCTAAATTATTTTGGTAAGAGACTACATATACATGTATTTCAATTCTTCAATTTCAAACTTCAAGTTCAATTTTATTTACACTTTTATGTCAACTACTGTGCTTTGACAAAATATTTTTATCTCGTGTATTTCAATTTTAACATTTCAACCTGCCATTTCGCACCTTAAAATTTCCCATTTTTTTTAAAATACCGGTAGTGAAATGTAACTCGTGTTTTGTTTCAAATTTTTCGATAAAACGTTTACTTTGGTACCATTTTCAATTCATGTCTTAATTTCAACATGTACTCGTAATTTCACTTGCATACAATAACTATTATGAATTACCCAAAAATAATATATTTTCCTTGCGACTATTTTTACTAACACAGTACATGTACTGCAGTAATTTATAAACAGCAGTTTTAAAACTGTCAACCCAACAATCATGAAAAAAAAAAAGATTGACTAATGTACTATCTGGAGTATATTTTTAAACTCAAATCACTTAACTCTGATAATACATCGAAATTATTGTAGTTATCTTTTGTCTGGAAAATACAGCACATAATAATGTAATTATAAACCATGTATGATCCTGCATGTATCCCTCGACCTTCAACCATGGCTTTATTTCAATCACCATAAATAATTGTTGAAAACTAAAAATAATTGGAATTTGCATAAATAAATGGATTTCAACAATATTTTTGCTTGCACATACTGAACAAATTATTCTTTAACCTCCGTATTTTAAGAGTAATCAAATCGTTCAAATTTCTAGTTTCAAATAACTTCTAAACCATCAGAATTCTTA
Organism: Polydesmus complanatus; assembly: GCA_034692225.1. Taxonomy (NCBI): domain Eukaryota; kingdom Metazoa; phylum Arthropoda; class Diplopoda; order Polydesmida; family Polydesmidae; genus Polydesmus; species Polydesmus complanatus. The sequence goes on from JAQGAZ010001467.1 coordinate 18,542, forward strand.
AATTATATAATTTTCGTTTTGAACTAACAAGTCATCTCCTGTTTAGATTGTCAAACTATCACCAATAAAATTATTTCAAATAACTTCTATATCCTTCATAATAATGTAAAGTTCTGTTTCCTTTGAATTCGCAAGTAATCTACGGTTTACATTGCCAAAACATTACCATTAAAAACATAATATTCAAAACATAGCAATTAAAACTAACCAAATCTGTAAAAATCAATACATGGCAATTAAAACTAACCAAATCTGTAACAAGTATTAATTCATCATTAGAAAAAAAATCACCAAATAATAGCAAGCAATAACACCACGCAACTAGAGTTCAATCATCTAAAAATCTCTTCCAACTTAATAAAACTTTCATACTTAAAAGCGCTTAATAACCAACTCCGTACTAAAATAAAATTACAATAAATGAAGTATGATTGATCATCATTCCAATTAATAAATAAAATACTCAATAAATGCAGAAAAAATTTGGTTAATCATTTATTAATCTAAAAAAATCTAAAAAATTAATTTATCTAAAAGTAAGTAATCTTTTACCAATATAATTATAATACTAACCAAAATAAAAAAAAAAACCCACTTCTTTTAGAATTTCAACAGAAAAACTAATTTGAGTAACCGAACTTCTTAATACGTTCACATTATCAAAAGAACAAACATTTGCATTGTTTAAAAGAGAAAGTTAATCCATCATAAAACCGTTTAAGATAAACTGGTTTCGGTATTTCAAGCACATTTTAGATTAGAAAATTCAAACAAATGTATATTGAATAAATAAATCATCGAGTAAAGAAAATTTTCTGACCTTTGTGTAGCCGCAAGTAGAAATCCATCGCATCACTTCTGTTAAAATTATGGTTAAATACAGAAACAAAATTATTTCATTACTGCCCACTCCTCACAGTAATTCTCCCTGCTGCATCATATTGAAAAGTCCCACAAAACGTATCATTTATTTGGGCCACGCCGATTTGGGTTCTATTATAGCTAGAATTGAAATCTAGAAATAACTGTGCCCAATAAATTCAAGTGCAAAATCGTCAAAATTATATTTGGCAACTGAGCTGGCAAATCAAAAATATTAACAAATAAAAAAAAGAATTATTATACTCTGACCTTAACGGACCCCTTACTCCAATGCATCTGCTACATAATCATTTCCAAAATATTTTTAAAAAACATTTTAAGACATTTTTATAAAGTGAAAAATCTTTTTATTAGCGTAATTTAATTTGTACCAAGCGTTCAATTTACATCTAAACCTTTCAAAAAATAACTTTTTAAATTTAATTAAAAACCATTCCAATTTCTACAATCATTTTGTGCTCTCGCAATTAAGGACTTTAAAACCTTATTAATTTTTTTAAGGTCATTTGGTAAACTAATAACAAAAAATTTATACCGCCAAATACAAAATTGTAATAGAGAAATTAGAGATTAATTATACTCGTGGTCCCATAACAAAAAATGGCATACTTTTACAAAATTCGAAACTTTCTCATGTGCCATAAACTTTTCTCGTAATTTGAATAAGATTCTAAAATTTAGAAAATTTCATTTTTTAAGCTTTGGGTAAAGTAGGTTTATTGATTTCTACCTCACTTCTAGCAAATTATTTTAGATCATAATCGAAAATATAGATTTTTAAATTTTGTAAATGTTGCGACTTTTGGCGTTTCACATACTTTTGTCAACATTAGTATTACTTAAAACATAACCAATTAAAAAATTCCACTTTGTTTCTACTGTGAATCTTTAAAAACACATTACTTCATTCCTTTTAGATCTTTTATCCGTTACAATATTGATAAATTTTCTGCATTGCTCAATTAATTCAAAATTCAATTTCTTGCTTCTCTTAACAAATAAATTTTTTCAAATGAACTTTTAAATTTCAACATTAATTTTTGCTCTTCAAGATTCAATTATTAAATTAGCAGTTTTCTAAAACTAAATAATTATAATCGTGTCGCAATTAATTTTTGTTTTCATATTCTCTTCTGAATAACAATCAACCCTACTTCATAAAAAATATAATTTTAAAAAACAAATTCTAATTTCTCAATTTTGGACAATTTTTCTTAATTATGAAAATCACTTGCCAACGCGTTTTTGCCATGTGATATTAAATGTTCAAGAAACCGCTTTCAAGCTCTTGCACTTAAATATGGAATTTGATTTAATTTAAATGTTTGTGTAAGCATTTCTTCTTCGTAGAACACATATTTTAGCTGATTTTAATTAACAAAGTCATTTCAGTTGAACTCGACGCCCGTCTACACTGAAGGTTTGGACTCGCCTATTTGGATCGATGCCTGGCCTCGCTGAAGAACCCCTCATTTTCTAACTCCGCCGTTTGGAATGCGCCCCTAGTTGACCCATCGCTTTGAACCTCGCAACCTGAAGACTCGTAGACTGCGGCTTTTATGAAGCTACCCCTCGATCTAACGGAAGGCTGGACTTGAACCCCTTGATCTAGCTCTTGAGGACTGGGCGACGACCCTCTCTTTACTCTTAGGACCTTATCTGGTGCACGTGTTTGCGACGTTTCAGCAGCAGGGATTGGACATTTCGCCACGGGACAGAGACCAACACTACACTTTACGCCAGACAGCCAAGACCTTGCTCGAGTCACTTTTGCATCAGACCCAATCTCGACGGCTATAAATCAAAATTTTTCTCCCAATTTCCCCCTTTCCCTTCCTCTTTTCGCACAACCAACCACAACTTCATCTTTTATTTCATAAATACCTCGATATTATACTCACAAAAAAAAACTTAAAAAAAACTTCACACGAAACACCGATCACTATATCGCACGCACCGATTCACTAATTTTCTCATGTCCGTCAACGCCTTTTAAGCATAACCGGGAGCACCATCTCGCTAGGGCATTTCCATCACGCAACCACAAGACCAGGATATTGCTGCATTCGGCCAATGGCTTTCACCACACTTATTCAATGCTATTCTGTAAAGCAACCATTAAAAAGTGAACATACAAAAACCCCACCCCCCTAATCTAAAGACATCTTCAATAGTTACAAATGAGGCCTAAGCTTCCACATTTCACCTTTCACCACACCTTCGTGTTGGGAATTATTTTCTGGGTCCTCAATCTACCAAATAATGGATCATGAAACCCCAAAAATCGAAAATTTACCAGCAATAGGAAATTCTTCAAAATTCAAAGTTGTTTTCAGTCTTTCAAGTTTCTCTCAAATATAATTCTTGGGTTCGTCTACGAAAAGGTTTTCCCAAATAAAATAATTTCAAATTGACAGGTTTACCGCCAGAATTTCTTTCTCCAATTTTTACAAGGACTTTTTCCCCATGTTTTGTGCTTCCTGATTGTTCTTATATTGGACTGTGGTCTACGAAATAGTTTTCCCAAAAATCAAAATTTCAAATCGACAGGTTTACCACCAGAATTTCTTTTTCCATATTTTACAAGGACTTTTTCCCCTCATCTTTTGGATCGCTTTTTAGTAATTTTCATATTCTTTTGCATCTGCGAAATAGTATTTTCCATAAAACCTCTCAAGTGAATTGTTTACCACAATTAGGATATCCCTCCTCCAAATTTCAAAGCTTTTCTGTTAGCAATTGCTCATACTGGAATGCGTCATCGCCATAATCAATAAATCCTGTAAACATCTTCAAACTTAAAGACTGCTTTTGATAAAAACATCTTAATTTGCAACGAGTCCTTTCACCCAGGCCACAAATCTCCAGCAATTGGCAAAACGATTCCCTCCATTATTTGTGCATAAAATGTGCGGTTAGGACGCTTTTCCATTGGTGCTATCTCGTTTAGGTCAGATCTTTCAAACTTTAACATGTAAATTTTTCTGAAAATAACCATCTTAAAAAGCTTAGAAGCCCCAAACCCTCCCCAAAAAACAAAATAAAACTTCAAAATACACTTTACTTGACTTTCTAATTTTATGGAGATTTCCGTTTTATAACTTTTGCATTAAGTAGATCAGCTTCCAATTTCTATTCACTCTTATAAATGTTCTTTGGGGGACAATTTAAGGCTATTCTGCAAAACTGGATATTGTCGTGAGCAAATCCACAAATTTTCACCTACTTTAATCAGTCCTCCAGTTTGCTTGTTAAAATTTGTATTTTACTTCAAAAAAAATAATCGCATCTTGGTTATTTCGCTTAAAGAGATGGTAAATTCGAAATTCTGTAAAAAAATCTTCAGAAAGTTATGGATAAGCCCCACCCACCCTGAGGTAGAAAATGTAATAGAAAAATAAAAAAAAAATTTCAAACGTGAGCCCACTGGCAACAGACGTAATGATATCGATCTCCCAGCAAAGCAAAATCTGAAAAATGTTACGAAATGAGATTTTTCTCAAATCAAAAAAAAAAAAATCGAAATCTAGAGCCCGTCTTTTCAATTTCTTTCTCAAACTTCTATCTTTCTTTCGAAATTCTGAATTAGCCCCTTCTCATAATGTTGTGGATCGCCAGCTTTTTGTTTTGTTTTATGCGGTTTAATTAGGTTTCGCCATTGTCCATACGACGCTTTTCGTTTCATTAAAACTTCGGATTCTTAAAATCTGTGCAAAATAAAATTTTGGCTTTTCACATCCCACAATCACAACCACACCCCTTATAACACGTCAACATCTCTACTCAAACCAAATACGTCATCAAAACTTCACGTCTACAACAGAGTCCTTCAGTGTAGGTTACACGTCCAAACTCTCCACAACTGAATACTGCAACAAAAAGAATCATCAATGAGACAAGAGGCTTAAGAAAAAAAAATTATTTTTATCACAGATAATCTTGGGTTTTTTAAAAAAAAAAAAATGAAAAACATTAGCTTTTACAAAAATTCCTTTTTTAAAAAAATAATAAATTAATACAACAGTCAGCTTTTAACAAATTTTTTGTAAAAAACTAAATCAACTTCGGTAAAAAAATTATTTAAATTAAAAATGTCATCGTCTTTTTTGTTTTTATCTTCTTGACTAGACGCGTCCGGATTGGCCAACGGAAAGATCCATGCGTCAGAGCAGCGAGCTCCTATTTCCGCTTCGCTACCTTTATGCACTGAATACCGATCTACGCCATAGCGTATCTTCCGCCATCTTTGTTTGCGCAACTCTTGATCCCTTTGTAATTCGACCATATTTCTTTTTAACGTTGCTTCTAATATCACCTGAATCCTTAAATTTATGCACTTTTTTCGGAAATACGTATTGCGCTTTGTCGTGGTTTGACGCAGCAATTTAGTTAGTTCGACAGTGTTCACACAGCTTTCATTTTCTTCGTAACAGTATCTCGCCATTACCATAAATTTTTACAAGTTTTTTTTTAAAGAAAAAAATTAAAATATTTTCTTTTCCGGAGTGGTTATTTAGCACGAGAACAAATTAACACGCGCAAGAAAACATTCATAGGTAGCCGCTCAAAACGAACATTTTAAAAGAATAAATAGAATTGAAAATGTATACCTTTGTATGACGAAACAACGGGATGTTGACTAGAAATCTTCCAGCCCATCAACAACACAACCGAACACCTTCAACTCACAAGCAGAATACCATCTACGGGGCGCTTTAGCTCTTTTATACTATACATTTGCCTGTTTACTGTGTCCTACCGCTGAGACTGCAAAAGTAGTACGCCTTTAACGAATGTATTTACTACTGAATTCTTTGCTCAAATTTGCTGAATTAAAGAAATTTACATATTCCAATTAAATATTTCACTTTTAATATTAATATTGACGTATAATATTATGATTTTATAATTTAAGAAAACACAAAAAACATGGCGCAAGAACATCTATTTCCTGGCAGACGAAATTGTAAAGCGGTGTGAAATGGCGTAGTAAACTGTGAGGGAGGGATTGGTGACGTCACAATGCAGGTCATGCAATACCTCGAGCACCAATGATTCACAAGTGCACGTACTCCGAACGTCATCGATTGCGACATTGAATTTACACCACTACAAGTAATATTGTATTGTTCTGTACAAATATTATTACAGGAGAAAATCGATTATCCGGACTAATTGGGTGATTGGGTATTTATTCTGATAACTGCATGATCATACTGTAGATACACTGTAGCCTATATTAATTTATAAAAATGTTTTCTAAGTCTAAACCCTACTGTAGGCCTAGACTACATAATATTTATTTACTGTAATAGCCTGCATAATAAATATTCTACATAAACTACTGTGGTGTAGGCTACTTCAAAATACAGTATCTCTTTTAAGTAAAAAAAAAAGTGTGCTTTGAAGTTGCCAATGAAGCAAAATCTGGGAAAATCTTATAAAACTCTTGTACAGAATGACTGATAGTTCGGTTAACCGATTACCGGATAATCGATGCTCTACTGATAACTATTATGATTATTTTTTTATCTTGTTTATATCGGTCGAAATCTGTTAGAAATTGTACAATATGGAATTGCAATAATGAACTTTGCAGTGTCATCATCAGTAGCACCCCCTGGTTGAGAATGAGGAGAGGGGGGTTTGACGCCATAATGATATTGGAGGAGACTGTGTTAAAATAGATAAAAATCAATAATAGGCTATGTACATGGATTGCAGCCTACAGTATTGTGATGAGAAAAATAGACTTTAGAAAAATGTGACTATATTGGGGGGGGGGAGTGGGGTGGAACGAGGTAATTAACCCTTCGGTAATTATTATTTTTTATATACAGTATTTTTTTCAACATTTCTATACTGTAGTAGCCTACATAACCTACACTGTATTGTAATAAGAAAAGGAGAAAATATTTTGAAAGTGCAAAAGAATGTGTTCTGAAATTATTTTATTAGTTGAGAGCAAGCACACTGCGTAATTTCAAGCTTCTAGAAATTTCTAAAGCAGACTGCGTAGAAAAAAATATTGATCGCTTGAACGGCTAGACGGTTCATTTCTAGAGTAGACCTACTTCTTACGATTTTAAAATCAATAGCGCATTTAAAGATATTCTAGCACATTATAGCTTACAAAATACCATAGTTGGTGGATTACCATTGCAATTAAAAATTATCTCTAATTTGAGCATTTGCTTTAATTATATATTTATGTATTTATATAAAGATTTTTGGGCGCAATAAAACGCCACATATTAATAATAAAACCGAGATAAATATGCCATCCGAAATAAATTTAAAAAAAAAAAAATAGCTAACTGAAGCTTAAGTCGAAAAAAAGTGATTACCGGTATTTCAGTTTTGCTCTACTGGACGCAATAAAACAGAAATAAATAATCATTATAAACTTTTAAGCCATTGCTCAATATGCCTTATTTAAATATTTTTTGCAGCTGTTTTTCACCCTTCCCCAGCTTCCCTCTAGCGATTTATTGAATAACCTACCTTCTACTAAAAGCAATTTAAAAAACGACTATATAAATACGCAGTAGAAGGGTTCGGCGAATTTAAAGTTAAACATGCTTTAATCAATAGAAAATGGGATAGTCCCAAATAATTTTCAAAAGAAAGCTAAACTAAAGGACATTTGGCAGGAAACTATTAATTTAAAAATAACTAGACCTACTGTTATCTATCACTAGCTTATTACTGTATTTTATTAAATAGTGTTTGGGTATAATATACGGTAGATCCTAATTTAATCCCATTTAATTATATTATTTGGCTACTACAGTTTTATCATGCTATTATTATACAGTAATTATGGCGAGTAGCCTACATTTAATTATATTTGTTTAAAAATGTATTTAAATTTTGGAGCATTTTGTTGAATAGATCCTCCAAATTATTGATTTAAAACTTATTATACGGTAATGAAAAAAATGAGATGTTCATCTTAATAAATAGGCCTACAGTATTTAATTAATGAATTGAAATTAAAAATTAGAAATATACTTACATTATCTCATTTTTGTAATTCTTAATTTTTATGAAAATAAAAATTAAGTCCAAGCTAGATGTTGATGTCATTTTAGCTGAGGGTAACAAAGATAACGGAATCGGTGTGTCCTTCAATCTAAAGGGCGACCTTGCATATTCGTACATTTGCGAACAATAATTTTATTTTTTTCTATAATAATTATTATTATTACAATAACTGGTATTTGCCTAAACAAAATTTAAAATTTATATTTTATTTATGATTTTCTTTATTTAAAAAAAAATTGACAAAAGCGAATGAATGATTAATAACATCACATAAAATATAAATGATTGTCTGGCCAACATTAAAAGCATATTTTTGGCATTAATTTTTTTTTACTTTCCCAAAATTGCCTACTCATTCTGCGTGTAATTTGATGGAACCTCCTGGGTCGACGTTACGACTTCAAAAACTGTTGTAGAAGTGGCATTTTCTACAGGCCCCACGGTTTTGTTATCATTACCTGGTTGTGGGCTTGGGACCACAACTCCTGCATTGTAAGTGGCTTCTTGGTACATTGGCAGATTGGCTTTGTAGTCGTAACCGCTCGATCGGCTGGCTAATGACTGTTGATTGTAGGTAGGAACCTCATAAGTAGATTTGCTCGTTGTCGAGTAAGCTGATTGGGCTCTGTAAGCGTACGGTGCCTTAGTGGTGGTGTAGGTATAAACTGGGGCCTGTGTTGTAGGGTAATTATTATAGCTGGCTGGAGCTGCTGTTGGGGCATAAGGTGCTGGAGCGTAGGGCGCTGCCGTATATTCGTACTGAGGTTTAGCCATCTGGTAACTGCCTTGATTAACGTATCCGGTTTCTACTTGTTGGGGTGGTTGAGGATAACCGTAAGGGTTGGGTTCTACTTGTTGGGGTGGTTGAGGATAACCGTAAGGTTTAGGGTATGGAATAGAATAGCTTGGAGTATATGGAAGAGGAGTTGGAATTGTAGGGTTGAAAAAGCTAAATTTGGGGAAAATGTTCCAAAAGCTGAATGGTTTGAAAAATGGTGCCGAGGTATATGGAGCGGGGGTAGAAGGGTACAATTGTTGCTCAGGGACATATTGGTTTGAGTAACTGTCGGGTTGAGCGCCGTAGATACTTTTGGGAGGATTGTACAATCCGCTTCCAGCTTGAGCATAGGCTGAGCTGTCGTAACCTTGGGCCAGTGCCGGATACAAAGCTGGAGCATTATAAGTCTGACTTGGAACCTGTGGCGGCGGGTTAAATGGAATTCCAACTAGAAAAAATTATAACAAAAATATTTTTTTTATCCTTTCAAAGACCCTTGAATCACAATTACTTACATGGTAGAAAACTGGATGAAACTAATGTGCACATCAGAGGCAACAATAATAAAAATAAAGCCATCTTTATTAAAAAAACGTCACCTAATAAAAAGTATAATATAATATTATGCTGTATATTAATTAAAATACACTTTTAACTGTTAGCTACTGTAGGCTACTACTCCGTAAATTTCAAAGAGAAAGCAATTAGTTTAAGAGTATGAGAAAATAAGGTCAAACTAAATTTGTAGTAAAAGGTAAAAAAATGTCTATTAAAGGGTTAAAATTCTTTTTTTTTTTTAAAGTAGGTCATTTAGGGTACTTTTAACAGATTCTCTCAAGTGCTTTAATACTTTTTTTTTATAATTTTTATATTAAGCTTATCTATATTTATTCTAATGTCGCAAAATATAATTTAAATTAAAATAATGTATTGCATTATTTAATAAAATGAAATAAATTTTGCTCCCGCAAATAGGTACTAAAACGACATCTTACCTGTTTCGAAACGTAAAACGTGGACTACGGGAACGAAATGCTGAAAAACTATTTTTTAAAGAGAAAGAAATGAGCAAAATCAATGAAGGTAAAGTTTGGGTTGTATTGTTCTTTCATTCCACCAATGAAAATGATTTAAAAAAAGACCGAAAATAGCAAAGACCTATTGGTCAACCATAGAGATAATAGCCTATATTAACAATCGTTGACCTTTTGTCCATCTTCAATATTTTGGTACGTTAGGTACTTCGTTGACCCATCCACGGATAATTAATATTATGAAAATCGTTAAGCATTACAGATTTTCAGGTATTGCTATATTTAAAAAAAATGAAAATAATTTGGAAACCACAGTATTAATATTGCTAAAAAGTACAACTGATAAAAAAAAGTATAAATTGAAGCATAATAATGGCCGGCAGTAAGCTATGCTAGGAAAGGTCCAGTTTAAAAATTTTGTTAAAACGAATTTGCTTCTGGGTCAAGTAAAACGGCTCCGTTTTTGCTCTTTCAAAAATTTCCAGACTGGCGACGGATATAGCTTCGCCCTTAGGGTTCTAAATGGAATTTCGGAAAACTTGTCTTTACCAGGATATGCTTAGGTATTTCCACTGCGCTAAATAAAATTAGTCTTGAAATTTCAATAAAGGTAGAATGGAAACCAAATTAAAAAAAAAAAATATGAAAATATAGATTGTTCCTTTGCCCTTGAAAATGGTTTATTTAAAATTTATAATAAAAGTAGTTTGATTCTATACATGTACTTCACATTAAATAATAATAGCCTAATAAAAAAATTATGAAATAAAACTAATATTGACATTACAACATAAAAATATAATTATTTTGACTTTTTAAACTTTAAAAGCGCGATTTATGACATTGGCAACGTTTTCAGCATTGTCACTGTGTAAAAATGAGAAGTGATCACCTGG
>JAQGAZ010001468.1:0-29128 GCA_034692225.1 Polydesmus complanatus
GACACTGCTGCGGTTTTTGTTTACGAAAATTATAACCCAATTGAAAATACCTATCTAGAATAATTGCGAAAACATAATTACATTAATTAAGAAATTGCACGTACAAAACAACTTAAAATATATACAGTAATTCATAGAACGTTTTAAAAACTGGCTGCAACTCAGTTTAAAAACTTAAATTATTTACAGTAGCTTAAACTTGAAATTAAAAACCCCCAGAGTACCAAATAATGCTGATCGGATCTCACCGGATTTAAAACTTTGTTGTTGACCGCGTCTCGTGACCAATTCACTTGTTTCCCAGCGCTTACGTAGTTATTATTTCCGAAGAAAATCTTTTCTTCAGCTAATATTCTTCCACTGAGCTATCAACGAAATAATGTTAGGCACAAAATATTTCCAGCACAATAAAAATAATAATAACAATACTTTGATCAACTCGGGGATTAATTCCACTCCCCATCCATCCAGAAGTTCACGAGCTTTTTCGCACTGATTTATATGTTCGATAAAACTTATTAATTCCACTTGCCGCGTAGAAGGTGATAATCTGGTTTGCTCCGATATGTTCTTCATCAGCCTAAAATCTTTCCTCATGTCATCGGTCAGCCCTGTCATATAGCAGAGTTCGGGAATGAGACACACAATTCGTTCCTGCTCCGGTGTCTTTATTCTGTGCAATAGTAGGGGTTGTTGACAATCTTTAATCTTAATCCGGTACTGGGATCTGAAAAATTTAACTTATTAAATTCGTTGATAAAATACAGAATTTTTGTTATCATATGTTTATTACTCGTAGTACTGCGTAAACGATACATCTTCATCTCGGAGCTTAAACGTACACGTTGGGTCGCGATCCCATAAAATATCGTCAATACGATAAGTTTTGTTATTATAATCCGTCAAAATAACAATTCCCAATAATTTTTTCGCTATTTCTTCACGATAATTTTGCTGATTTCTCTTCACTTCATACCTAATTAAAAAAACAATTCCGAATAATTATTCAACGTAATAAAACACTGTTCAAACTAACATGATACTTAGCACAGAGTTTGTTTGCAGTATTCGATGAGAAGTTTCAGCACATAGCATAAACCCACCGTCGAAGTCACAAATCGAAGTAATGAAGCCTGGCCAAACTGTTAAACTATTTTTTTTTAAAAGAAAAAAATAAGAATAATGAAATACCTTTTAAATATAGCAAAAACAAAGATTAAGCAGTTGATACTTTTGGTTGGTCACCGATTTTTTAAACGCTGGATTATAATAGTTGCGCCCAATCTGAACCATGCCGATGACGCGCATAACTCTTTAAAAAAAAAAAAACATAGATTAGAAATTGAAACTAAAGATTATAATCATTGGATCAGCCAAGGGTGTTTTTTAAATGAATTTTCGTATACCCACCTGCGCAATAAAACATTCAAGTGCTGAATGCATTCCCCCGAAGACCTTTCTCCCACAAATTTCAAACTAATCTCGTATTTTGCCTCGTTTAACGGATGGCACACGGTATAAGACACGCGCTATATATAATACAAACATAATTATTATAATAAACAGTTGATCGTGATATCAATAATTGTATACCGAAGATTGCAGTTGGCGAGGTAGATAGAGCTTCGATCCGTCAAACGTTTTCACCCTCAGGCAGTCGACGTTATTATTCACCAGCAGAGACACGAGTTTGTGTCTTTCTCCTCGGCTGTCAACTTCGGGAGTGAACGTCACGTGGTATTCGAAAATACTGTAGCCACTTTTAATTCTGACAGGAATATGATTGGCAACGAATGTGTCTCTGAAACGAACAAAAATCTACGTCGATCAAAATTTAACTTCAGGAATTAAAATATACAAAACATTTATATGTACGCATATCCCGCTTTTCCTCGACAATCTCCAATTGCTTTTGCCCGACCATCTTCTGGTTTTGGCAATACTTCAGGAGCAGCCGTCGCAATGTCAGGTCTCTTAGGCGACGAGTGGGGTACCGGGACTGCTGCGTCGATCTCTCGGTGGCTGTCTTGTAATGAAAGTTGAGCTGCAGCTGGTAGCAAATCTTCAGCGGCTTGTTTGCTATTTAATCAAAAATACCATTACGTCAGTCTAAACGTGTATAAATAATTATGTCAAGCGAAAGTATATTGGATACCTTTTTCCCCCGTACAGCAGGTTAAAATCCCGATAAAGACGCTCTCCTCGCCCCAAACGGGGAACTGGTTTCGGTGGAGCTTGAGCGAAAGTAGAGACCGACGCAACTTGGCTGGCTCGGCCACGATCCGATTGACCGGATTTTATGATCGCTGGTCGATCTACAGTTTGACGAACTGATTCCACAGTGGGGGAGAGTGAATGTTGTTGAGCCGGTGGTTCTTGAATAGACTGGCGTGTGACTTGACTCGTGACTGGAGCTTTATCTATGACTCGTTTTCCTCGCCCCAGCAATCTTTTAGTTTCTTCTCCTCGAGATGCCATTCTTATACCCTGTAGAAATCATCAAATAAATATCTTAATTCATTAATAAATTTTTAACTCGCATATAATATATCGCGAAAACATTTGAAGGGTTCACGGGAAAAACCCACATTGTCCAAAAATGCCAAAAAAAAGTTGTCTGCATTAAAAAATACTACTCTTTCAGTTCTTTCGATTGGTTAGATGGTTAAAAGAGAAAAACCAATGTAGTACCACTTGCGAGGCGAGAGAAAAAAACCGTACACCAGAAAAACCTACAATGTCCAGTTCAAATTGCCCATAAACCAACAAAGTCCACTAATGCATCTGCGCAGCATTATTAAAGAGCTAAAAGTCAGTTTATTTTAAAACTCATTTTCTGGAAAATGGAGTTTTTAGACTACGTGTGTTTTTCCCGTGAACCCTTCTTTTATTAACTTTTAAATATCTTTTCCTTGCATGAGGACTCCGGAAATTTCCACTATTTTTCAATCCTTACTGACAGTCCATCTTGATATCCACTGATGGACCCAAGATATCATGATGATATCTCTATGTCAGAATCAATGCTCAGATTGGGGTATAAATAGAGGACCATTTTTCAGTTCTCAACACTTCAGTTTTTACTCATCTTGTCTGCTCATACAAGTGTATGAGCTCCCGAGTTCTTTCAAAGTTGTGAGCCTCGTAAATCAAAACTCTGCTGAGAAATTTGATGACTATTTTGCGCCAATAAGCCTATTTTGACTTAGAACATTTTCATAGCTTTTTGCTACAGTTTGCCTTAATGTATTAACTTCAACATTAATTGTATACTTAATTTACCAAATTTGTGACTGTTATTGGTATCCCGCTCAGTTAATTATATTTGCTCTTGGATACCAATAGCTAATTTTGTATGATCATTGTGCTACCTTAACGATTAAAAGATTTATTTATAAAACTGCTTAAGTTAATTAGCCCTATTTATTTCATGCAGTATCTCTGCCATAACTTCATTTAATTGACCTCATTAACATTAATGATCAATATTTAATTATTAATACAGTATTATTTATTAAAATTTAAACTATTCTTGCCGCTATTTAATATTATTTGTGGGCTCTTAATATAGTCACCCCACCCGTACGTAACATCATCTTGAAACACTTCTAGCATTATTAATGCTTGTAATCTCCTGATTACAAGCATATAAAACACTTATGTCAGTCCTCCACTTGCCTTAACTTCTAGATGATAGATCAATAGAAGTTAAAGTTCCGGAAGAACGAGCGACTTCACTTAAGAAACATCCAGAAGTTGAAAGATTCGGAAGATACTTCTGGGTGATAGAATCGCAGAAGTAACTTCTAAAACATTTTCAACTTCTGGAAGCATTCGTCACGTGACTGGTCACATGACCGCCAGTTGACCTCAATTTTTGTGAAAAGAAGATGACGTCAGACGAAGTGGTTGTGTGTGGTTTTGAACAATCGGATTTAAAAGGAAAATATGAACTTTGGAGTCACGAGGAAGTAGTTTTAATGCTAGAAATTTTTCCGTATATTCAGCCCTCGAGTGGAGTCGCGTTGTGGAAGAGAACGTTCAAGAAGATTATCACGTGACCAACGTTCTGGAAGATAGTTTCCAGTGGAGTAGAAGCATTAGGTATCAATTTGATTAGGTTTTGGTAAATTAATTAATTAAAAATAATTATTTCTCTTGAATTATTTTACTTCTGTTCATGTCAATGTTATGTTTATTTTGTTGTAATTCTTCTAGCCGATTTTATATGTTTTAAGGGTTTCCGGATAATTTTTCCTTTATTTTTTGTTTTAGTCGATGTTATGGACCCTTATTTAACCCTGCCTAACTCCCAAACCCGACCTCGACCTTGTATGGAAATGTAGCATCGTAGCAGCAAGACGTGTTTTTATCGAGCTCCCGCTTTTGTAATGTTGACCTACGTACTATGACCTTTAACCAGCCTAAAGATAATTCTGGCGAGTTAATCGCAGTCATTAACGAAATTGTCGACTGTCGAACACACCAACCTTGCAAATCCTGGACGGGTCTTTCGGCCGATCTGAGACAGCAATTCCGTAATATAATTAAATTAGGCAGCCTTTTAATCGAAACCACGAACTCTGATACCTTAGACGTCGACGGTGCCCTCTGCAAAAGCACGTTCAGCGGTAATTGACCTTGGCCAGTTTTTGAATCGAGTCGCGGACGAGTATCAGCCACTGTTCGAAAGACTTAATATAGACGAGACTTGTGATAGTGGCGATTTCGCGAGTTTTTCGGAAAGTGATCCCGGTGTTTTTAACGAGAACAATTCGATCCACGTTTTTAACGAGAACAATTCGATCCACATTAATATGCAGTCTCCAAATTCCCGTGGAGAGGAGGTATTGGGCGATGACCGTATGCAAATTAGTATTTCGCAAGAATCGCAACCGACGACTGCACTCTTTGGTCCTTTGACCTCGACCTTAACAGGTGATCCACCCAAAGAACCGACAATGCTGACTTTGTATAACGAAATACGCAGTACAAAGCTTAGCCTCCAGGAGGACATTCGAAAAGTGAACGAAGAAGTGGTTACTGAAAATACGAACTTCCGGCTTGACCTCCTCCGCCAAAATGACGAATTCCGTGAATCCATTACGGTAGAAAACGATAACTTTAAACGCGTTACCAACTTAGCTAACGAAGCGTTTCGGGCGGAAGTTAGAGCTGAGCTTAAAAAGATTCGAGACGAGACGTCAACGGGTTCACCCGTACGCAAACAGCGCATCCAGACACCTACGTTCACGCTTCCGTCTTCCACCATTGCTGTTGGAGCTTCGAACATCACCATTGCCCCTTCCGGCCTCCCACCTCTAGAAGGAAGACAACTAACTCGATTTCCGTTTCCGCCCAACCTAGCTGCAGGGGCAGCTGCACAGGACAACCTCGGCCAGCACAGACCCCAGACCTTCGCTCGCACTAATATCGACGCTGAAAAGGGGGTGGGACAGCCCATTGGAGTCCCTAAACCCCCTCCAGATGACAGAACTAGATATGCAGTTCTCGGTTGTCGCGGGTTGAACTTGTTACTGCTCCGTGATTACCTACAACAGAGTAAAATGAACGTTTTAGTGTTCGTTAAGGTTGATGAAGAATCTGCACCAATCGCGCGAAATTTGTACAATTGGCCCGAAGACCTCGATCGTCGCCCTTGGCGAGGAGCGGATCCGGATTTTCGTGGAGCCCCGGAAGTTACTCCATTAGCGAACAGGCCTCAGGGCAACCCAGTACTTCCAGGGCGCCCCTCACCACCCCCCCCCCCCGTTGAGCAACCTAATACTTCCGGTGCGACCATCGTCGCCCGACCGTCAGCCTCCGACACTTTAGTGAGTAGTTCCCTCTTTATTGACAACCTGACAACGACACCTCCGGTGTCTCAAGGTAACTTGACCCCACCTACCGCGGCCCTTCCGCCTTCCGGTCCTCTACAGCTTATTCGGATTTTGTTTTGGAATGCGCACTCTATCAAAGGAAAACTAGAACAATGTGCCGACTTCGCTGTAGCCCAGGATGCCCAAATCATCGCCATAGCCGAGTCGTGGCTAAACAGTAATACGCTTAATGCCCAAATGAACTTAACAGATTACACCTTAGTGGGCAAAGATCGCCCTCGAGCTGCTGGAGGTCTACTAGTCTATGTGAGAAACGATTTACAATATTCAACAGTACAATTGCTAACTCTTCCTAATGAAGTGGAGGCAATTGTCCTTTTTTTGAAAGACTATAAAACCCACTTTATGACGTTCTATCGCCCGCCCCAGATTAGCATCCCTGACAGTGTCGACGATCTTTATCTGATTGCAAATGCTTACCAAAACCTAATTATGTGCGGCGATATGAATATTAACAATCTGAAAGAGAAAGAACTGCGTGCAACAGCCATATTTGAAGTGAACGATATTGCTCTCCAATTCGCCTGTCCAACTCGGCTTGGCAATGGCCTCGATTGGATCTTGGCTCGTGGTGCCAGCTGCTCCCTCCTGAAAGTCGTCCCACTTGACTCCGACCACGACGTTGTCTTATTTGACGCCGCGATCGTGAAACCTCGTAACGCGAAAAAGGTGAACGAAGCCGTGAGAGTTAGTAACAAGGCCGCAATTGCCCGGTTCATCAATTCTATCGCAGCCTGGAGGCCCCACTCGAGAGAGACTCTTTGGGAAGAATTCGAAACAATCGTTAAGGGGACCCAATCACTCATTTACCTGTGTAACCTAGGTACAAGGCCTTGGTGGAACAGTAAGCTCACATTGATGAAAAAAGAGAGACGGAAACGATATAATGCGTGGAGGAGTGAGCCATGTGTACTAAACGATATACTCTACAAAGAATACGATCAAATCTACAATAGTACAGTTGACGATGCAAAGGCCAACTTTTTTGCAACTATGGCGACTCAACGCATCGACCAGCTGTGGAAAATACAGTGCCTCATACGGACAGAGCATGCAGTCCCGCCCAATGACTTTATCACTGCCAGTGAGCTTGCTAAATTTTTCGCCGAGATAGCTTCGAAGGAAGCATTTCCGGAAATCGAGTCTACGGCTAACAACTTCAGCGATTGGGAACCGGACCCAATCACTGTGTCTGTGCTGCGCGCGATTATTGGGGATATGACTACTGGAGCTCCTGGTGGATCGGAAACTACCCTCAAGCACCTACGCGCCCTTCCGGACCACTTAATGCAGCTTGTGGTGGAAGATTTCAACCGCCGAATGACCACTGGCCAAATACTAGCTACCTGGAGCTGCGGAACAGTGGTTCCAATTTACAAGGGAGTAGGTCCGCGTACTGACCCGAGCTCCTACCGGCCCATTACACTGTTAAACCTCGAAGCGCGACTACTTGAAAAATACGTTGAGGGGGAATTGCGTTATAAGTGCGAGAGTGAGGGACGTATACCAAGCGGCCAACACGGTTTTAGAGTTGGGAGGGGTGTCTACACCTGCTTGAACGATTTAAATAATTTTGTGACCTCTAACCGACTCCGTGGCAGCGCTGTGATATTAATTCAGCTAGACGTCAGGAAGGCTTTCGACGCACTTCCGGTGAGTGTTATCCTTGATAGATTAAAGTCGCTGGGGGTTGGACGCGGCTGTTTCCAACTGATACGTAGCTACTTAGTTGGACGAAAAATTAGAGTGCGATTAGGGAGAGATGTTTCCGGGTATCACGAGGTCCACGGAGGAGTCCCTCAGGGTTCCTCCCTGGGCCCACTGCTCTACACTTTATCAACCGATGGAGTGTTTTTGCTCGATGTCAACGGCAAAATCATCGGCTTTGCAGACGACCTTTATCTACTATACGTGCTTGACGAAAATGATGCCGGTTTACATAATTGCTTCACCCAGATTCAAGATGACCTCAAGCGCGTGAACGCCTATTTTCAATCAATCCGAATGCGGCTGCAAGAATCCAAGACGAATGTTATGGTGTTCGGTTCACCCGCATTCGTTGCAAAGACCGTTGGGATGACCATCCCACTCGACCACTGCAATTTAATGATAGTAGACAATCTGAAGCTTCTAGGCGTGGTTTTCGACTCCTCGATGACCTGGAATAGCCATGTGGAGCTGGTCGCCACGAAACTACGAATGACCCTCACCATGTGCAAACGATTTAGGCACTCCCTCAGCGAAAGAAATAAGACTATACTCTTTAAACAATCTATTAACTCTATAATTATTTACGGTTTAGGTATTTGGGCCCCCACATCGACGGCTGCGCTGGATGTGGTGTGTAGAGCATCAAATGTATGCTTGCGTGCTTTGTTTTTTATTGGCTTCCGCGAACATATCACGCCTTTTTATTTATATTATCGTCTTGAGCCTCCAGCGAGTTTTTTGGCAAAACGACTATTGCGCTTCCTTTTCACCAACGTGCGCAAGCGCTCCTTTTTATTTGAACAATATAGCTCTGACCCACAACGCGCACGCAGGTCCGACCTAGCTAGTAAATTTAAATTGCCGCTAATTGCCCGTAGGTATAATTGCATCCTCACACCGGTCTATTTAGCGAAACTTTGGAATAGTATGATGCTCCCTATTCGCAATTTTATTGATTGTTGTAGAAACTGTACTTATTGCCCCCATTTGTTTGATTTTATTCGCAACATTGACCTCTCTGACGCGTGTCGAGGTCATTCGGGTTATGTAACCGCTTTTAAACTAGATTAACGAGGATAATGACGGAAAAAAGAAAAATGTAATTAATTATTTATTTCATTATTTATTTATTCTCCCAATGTGGACAGATTTTAATAAAAAAAAAAAAAAGACTCTCTTTAGGTATCGTTGGAAAGGAGAGATTCAAGCGCTTCCAACGATGTCAGTAGCGACGATTATGACTTGGGACCCGGAAGGATCGTGACCTGTTTCTCGATATTTATTATTTGTTTTGGTTAGGCCAACCTTTGACCAGGAATAACTTTGGCATCCGAGCTTGCATCTCTACACCCTAGACCATAAATTGAAGGTTTTTTTGCACTTTATAATCCGAGCTTTCAAGCTCTCAAATGCGACCCTGCAACCGGAAGTTTTTCTGGGTGAAAGGTCACAACTTTATAGCGTTTCTTTATTATTGTTTACATGTTTTCTATGTCTAGTTTGAGCTCTTCTAACTCTTGGGTTCTAACTCATCACTGCTGATGAGTGGTACCAAACTGTACAGGTGAACTCAAGAGTTCATTATGGTCTAGGGCTTAATTGAAGTTAAGCTAAGACCCAAAAGTTATCACTGCCCAAACTTCACTTTAAAACTCTCTTTTGTTCTTTTTTCTGTTTTGAAAAGAGACGGAAAGGTAGAGTCTTTACCACCCCTTTTCTCAATGGCGGCTAGGTGACTTGGCATTTTTACCTGCCAAAGGGCGTTGGCCATATTGAAAGTCAACGTCATTTAGGTAAAGGTATAAATGTACCTGCCACATCCGCCATCTATACAGTCTATTACAGTCTACTTTTGATACTGCTTCTCACTTCATACTAGCTATTTAAATTAAGTTACACATTTACTTCGAAAATAATTTTTCACCAAAGTTAATTTATGTAAACGAAAATTTTCTGAATTTTGTTATTGCAACCAGGTATCAAAATAATAAGAATTGCATTTTCATCATTTGATGCCTTCAAACTCTGCCAAAATTAATTTGGATTTATGTGCTGTTTTGTGTACACGTGACTTGTGCTATTTTGTTTGTGAATTGTGACTGGTATTATCATTGAATTTGTTATTGAAAACTTTTGAACTTAAAAGTTAACTAATAAACAATTTTTCTTTAATAAATTTTTATTTTTCCGAATTTTATTTACCGGTAATTAAAAAATAAAATAGTTCAGTATAAAATTTTTTTTAAATAATAAACATTCACCAGACCGTCACAATTTTGTAAGTACGAGGGTAGGCTGATAAGTAATGCCTCCACCTCCATATCTTTTGAACAGATTGGAGCACTGTCTTCAAACAAATACTGGAGTGAAGGTCAGACCCGCCCCTACAACTTTGGTTAAAGAGAAATATTAAAAAAAATTAACACTTAAACTAAACATAAATATCTACTTAATGTTTTAAAATTATTCAAAATTTAAAATTATTTTTTTCCGTTTTAAAGAGATTTTACATTTTAGTTTCACCATTATCACAAGCTACTACTGCTAAATGAGTCAAAACTTACTTTTTGAATTTTTAAGTTATACCCAAAAAACTCTCTGAGTTTCTCTTTAAAATGACACCATTTTTAAGTTTTTAGCTTTGCCAGTTTTTTTTATTGCAATTCTTTATCAGTGAGTATCTTCTCGGACACCCATTATAATTTTACCAATGCCATCATTCGTTTATCTTAATTTTGTTTTTTGACAACCGAACAGAAATATTGAATTAATAAGTAGGCCTAACTATATTTTTTCTCCGACTAAATTAACTTTTTTACAGCTTTTTTTTTGTTTGTGCAGTGTTATAATTGCTCACTACTTGGTCATGACGTAGGCTTAACCAATTTAGTTATTTTTTTATTTGTGTGGCTGCAATAGATATTAATTTTTTTTATTAGCATTATTGTTCATCAATGTACATCGTGAGTCGTAAAAATCGAGAACCAGCAAAAAAAGTTACAACTTTGTGAAAAATGCTTCGATTTAAATTAAATTTGGCACTTACATAAAGCAATAGTGTAGGAACAAATGCTTAATGTGTCCCCGGCGGAATTTACACAAAGCCGAAGTCAAACACGCCATTCTTTGATTAATGAGTCGATTATACTCATACGTTGGTCGAGATCAATCCAAATTTTCTTAATTCGAAGCTTCAAGTCATCAAGAATTCATATTTATTGAACCCGGAGTTCAAATCGATGGAAAATATTACAGGGATGCACTTTAGACCAAAAATCACTCTTGATAACTTGAAAATTCGTATTAAGAAAACTTGGACTGAATTCGAAAAGTATACAATTTACTCGGCAATCAAAAAATGGCGTGTGTATAATTATTATGCCTAATAATTATTATATTTCTTATTGGCCTCCAAGGTAAAATTAACATTATCGAATGAACATTAATATCGATTTAAAAGCACCTGGTACTATGCTTTTACATTGCGGCCTATTTAACGATCTGGAGTATTGATCAACATGTTACTTTCCATTCAGCTTGTTGACACTATTAATTGACATGGACTTCTCTCTCTTCATGCTCAAAAATCAATACACGGTGCACATTGTGGATATCATACCACATGTACGTACACTGCCTCTGAAAATAAATGCAGCGAAACATAATTTCTTGTCTATTGACTTTACTAATGCATTTTTCCTTTTCATGTTCCAAAAAATCAATTTCTAACATTATAATATGCGAATAACATTTCAATTCACCGCTCGTATTGCCAGTGAAAAATAGCAGGCAAAATGCTGTCTTCAACGAGTGATATTATGGTGTTTTACGTGCGTTTGTTCACTTTATTCGGAATTCAACTGAGGCCCCAAACGCAAACCCAAAGCAAAATGGGATGGAAGGTTTTCGTACTCATTTCCTGGATTTTCATAAGCCTAGAAATGGTTGTATGTTTTATTTTATGGTTTCTTCTGCATTTTATGTACAATGGGGACCGTAATGCTGCATTGCAGAACAAAGTCTTTAATCTTGAATCGTTTATGATTATTTTAGTAGCTTATTTCTTACGAATATAACCTACGTTTATGTTTGGTTGGCAACTAAAACGGACAATATTGCGTATGCCATTGAATTTATTAAGAAGAATAAGGACTTAAAATGAAATGCACACGCTCGGAAATGCTTGATATATAGTATGACTTTGGGCATTTTAAACTTGCTAGTAATTGCTTTAGATTCTGTGTTTATCATTCATTTTACAACACGTAAAAATGAGAGTTTCAAAAACTACTTAATTGGGTTATCTAGGGTTGGTATTTGCATTATAACCTTAAGCTTCTTTCAGGCGCACTGCTGTCTCGCTTTCTCCATTTTAATGGAATTGTTGAGTGATAGCTTAGCTCCTCCTACATTAAACTTTGTTATATTGAACCCTGAGTTTATGGATAACTACGAGAGAGTAAAGGAATTAGCCAGGAAAGTCAATCTCATTTTTAGCCCAGTTTTAGCCCTCACTTGCATTATTAACATTTATCAAGTTGCATTAATACTTTCTTCCCATAACATGGTTCTTTATGGACTAATGGCAATGGTTTTTTCGTCAACAATTCCCAATTTTATTTCATGTATACTGTGTCTAAATTGCATTATCAAATGTAATCAAAAAGTGAGTACCTACACTTGTTTTTGAATTTGTATTTAAACATAATATTTTGAATTATTTTATTGTGTTTCAGCGTCTTAAATTTATTCTCCAGATTAATGAATCTCTTAAGACAGTTAAAAAACAGCCACTAAAAATAATGAAAGTAAGTTTATCTCTTGTATAAAGATTTGAATACTATTTATATTTTAATTATTCAATTATAGCGTTCATTGGACTTTAATTGTTGGTTAATTAACGCCATTTTAAATGATGAGGACTGGTTTAATGTGGGGTGTTACGTTCCAGTAGACGAGAGCATCTTTCTTATGGTATAACATTTTAGCAAAATGACTAGATTGTAATCTAATTTAATGCATTTTGGGTTTAATAGGTATTTCAGACCCTATTTGACATGTGCATTGTTATGCATTTTAACTATAAATTCTTGATATAATGTTACTGTATAAGGAATTATAATGTACTCATTAAAAAACATTAAAACACTCAATTTTGTTGAATATGACGATTAAATACGAGGAGAAATCAAAAAGTTCGTGCACTTATGTCTTTGACCATTACCTAAAAAAAAATTAAACATTAATTTGAGATATCCTTAATTATTGAATTTTTTGCTAACTACAGTATACATAAATAAAGTTTAATATTAATATAAAAATTTTATACTATCAAATAACTTGAGTTATACACTTTAATGTTTAAAAATCTTGAAATTGGCAAAATATGCGAATGACCAATTCCGGCCCTTAATCCCATCTGAAAGATCCAGAGTAAGGGCAAGAAGATCATCTAGTAGCCATGCAGGAAACATGGGCAGCTCCAAATAAGCAACTCCCAGCACTTTTGAATTACGACATGCATTCAGTTCATAGATTAGATAAAATAGCAGGAGGAGTTGCCATATACATTTCATCAAGCATTATGAGTCAGGAAGTATCGTCTTGCATCACCCCGTTCTTGGAGCACTTGCTGGTCCGCATAGGAAACAATACATATATTCTTAATGTTTATCGCCTGCCAACCCAAGCAATAGAATCCATCCATGCTACTTTAAACTCACTAAATTCTATTATTAATAGTTTACCATCTGGGGCTATCCTATATGTTTGTGAAAACTAATGCGGAAACCAGATTTGATAGCGATCTGTATTCCTACATGATGCAAAAGGATTTCTCCCCAGCGATTAAAAATCCAACAAATGCATTTGGTAATGGATTGGATAACATATTTCATCATCGTAATGACACCAATGTTAAACTGGCATTCATTCTCGATTGGCATATAGCAGACTGACATCATTGGGACAGCTATAGCCTTACCATTGAAAAAAGGAGCAGCACCCACTAATATTATAAACTCAATGCTACCTCCACCATGACTTTTTACACCAGATCTGACAAAAACGTTCTTAGATCAATTCACCTATCAAGATTGGTCAGTCTTAGATTCTACGTCGGACCCATGCAAACAGTGGCATTTATTCATGGAAATATTTGAGAGTGTCTACAATAAGACATTCCCCATTAAGGTCATCCGTTCAAATTATAAGAATAACTGGATGACTCCGCATCTTAAGTGGCTTTTAAATAGGCGCTCTAAATACTACAAGAAATTTAAAAAGAATAGAACACCCATCGTCACCATAACCTGGAACGCGATCAAGAGAGAAACACAGTTCTATTAAATACAGCAAGATTAACTACTTTAAAGAAAGATTTTTGGCCTGCGGAATGAACCCAGTAAAAATTTGGAAGATGATAAAGGAATACCGCCATATACATTAGTCTAAATTAAATACAAAGTATCTGGATGATGACGGCGCTCTGACAGAAATGGATATAGCAAACAACTTCTGTCTTCACTTCTCAATATATAATTCCAGCATGCCGGAACCTGGGGTTACTAAGGCCACAGTGCTAAACTTTGAATGTGAAAAGGAAATTATTTATGAACTGGATATCATCTCACAGAGCGATGTGTGAAATGCGGCACTAAGAGTAAATGAAAGGACCAGCTACGGCTATAAAGACTATATGTCAGTCGTTAAACAATTTTGTGCTGCATATTCAAGCGTCATTTCCCATATATTCAATAACATGCTTACAGAAGCGGTAGTACCCTCAACGCTAAAAACTGGTTTGATAACTCAATTGTATAAAAATAAAGGGAAAAAATTGGATATATCAAACTACAGACCAGTTACTATTACAACTTCATTTGGCAGAATACTAGATCAACTACTAACCATAAAACTAAATGCTTTTGTGGAGGCAACAAATCTAATCCCAGGATACCAGTATGGTTTTCGTAAGAACCATTCAACTGAGGATGCCCTACTTAGAGTGAACAACTTCATAGTAGAGGCGCTAAAGCATAATTTATGTCCCCCTGCTATATTGGTTGACTTTACAGCGGCCTTTGATATGGTTTGTCCAGACTTACTCTTCCAGAAAGTCCGAAAAGCTGGTATGGGACCAAAATTAGCCATGTTACTCTATCAGTACTTACTGGATTGCCCGACGCCTGTAAAGTTAAACAAAATCATATCAGATGAAATCAAACTATCGATTGGTGTGCCGCAGGGTACATCTATTGGTCCCATACTTTTTAATATCTTCGTTCATGATATTCCCATCCCAACAATGGAAGGTGCATTACCTATTATACCGCTGAGGACTACCCACGTTCGACTGGATGTGGCTATGTTTGCAGATGATTTAACTCTAATGTTTCCAACTGGCCAAATTTAAATAGATTAGCAAATAACTACTTAATTAACTTAGAAAACTGCAATACAGAAAACTTTTTGACAATGAGTGTTGAGAAAACAGTTGGTATCCTGTTCCACTTAAAGGGATCAAAAGCATTACCACCAGGAAAGTTTGGATTGGATCTTACGGTTAAAGATAGGAAATTATTAATAATTGATAATGCCAGATTACTGGGTATCCAATACCAATCTTCTTTTTCTTGGAATTTTAATGTGGAGAGACTACTACACTATGTAAGGCAAATGAAGTGGCTATTTCGATCAATAAAGCCAATTGTTAGTCGTTGGCAGGCACACAACCTCTATAATGGTTTGGTGTGTTCCCATGTCTCCTATTGTAACACAGTGTGGGCTAATAACTACACCAGAAACTTAAACCAACTAGACACACAGCTCAGGAAATTCTTTGTAATAGTTGGCAGAGAGGCATGCATCCCTTTTTCAGCTGAACTTCTATTTTTGCACAACCTGGGAGTCCGGATGTATCAACATGTATACTCAATTAAACAGTTTAAAACTTTATCTTTCCAGTCTAACATGTGGAAAACTACCAGATTAGTGTATCCGCTTGTCAAAAATCACCAAACAAGAGTAGAAACTCAGTACATGGGAGCCAAATTGTGGAACTATTTGTTGGACAAACATCATTTAAACTACACAAATATTATGACTTTCAAGCTTTCTATGGATCGAGCACTGCTAGAATCTTATACGTTTATCATACGTGAGGAAGATACGCTTACAAAAAAAATAGTATCTTACACATTTTAAATACAACTCCATGGACCTTCCTTATACTCTACATACTCATGTTTGAATATATAGAATAATCATAGTTATGCCTGAGCATACGAAATCAACTATTCCCACAAGAATACATTTTTGATTTTTTGATTTACCAATTTTGGTGACCAGGTTGACCTTTTTTATTGCAATCCTAACTACCGGTTTCATTCGAGTTTAGGTTTTTACTTCCTATCTATACGCTTTTATGTGACTGAAAATGCATCTATCAAGTTATATTGTACGTTACCCCACTAAAACTAAAACTAAGTAGACTAAGTGACAGTTACTCTAACTCCAAATTTAAACTTAAATTTAAACTTAAATTTAAACTCAAATTTAAACTTAAATTTAAACTTATATTAATTATATTCATTCATTTATTAAGTTATAAATCTATTTGTGTGCTTATCTATCTTTTGCTTGTTTTATTTATTTGTTTGAGTAATCTAATCTAATACTTCCCCTCCTAATTCCACCCACTTCTAACTCATTTGGCTTTGTGTCTCCATGGCGGCATACTTGCTTTCGAGGCTCGCTGCCGCCAGTACTGGTACTCCATTTTTTATAGTTAAGAACTTAATTTATATAGTAAAAATTTCATTTATTGGGATCCAAGGGGTTCTCCACTACTTATAATGTTCACATTTATATTGCTTACATTATGTATATAATGTTACCAGTGCAAACCTGAATAAAAATAAAAATAAATAAAAATAAAAATAAAATCTGGCTATATTTAACCATCCATCTTATTATAAACAATAGATATCGAACGACGCAATTGTCAACTTCCTTGTAAGTAATACAAACTAATTAAAAATAACATTTTAAAACTTTCACTGCCTGTATTACTTTCTTCATCATATCTATTTAAAGAAACTCTGTGGCATAATATTCACTTAACATTTATTGTAAAAATTAATAACCCAAATTTTTAAGAAAACAAAAATAATTTTTGCAGAGCTTAAATTAATATATTATTTATTACTTAAAATATTTTTTTGAAAATTACCTATTGTTTCTTTCAATTATTACAAAAAAAATAAATGTATTTTCAAGTTTAAGTTTGTTTATTTTCAATATTAAAGCCAACCAATTACAAGTATAGCACAGAAAGGACAGGTACTTTTTCCCATTAAAGTAAATAATATCTATCAATATTAAAATGATTTGTGTTAATTAATAGTAATTTTTATAATTTTCTAAAAACAAGAAAAAGTTAGTTTTCAATTTTGATAATTTATTGAAAGGTATTAAAACACCATATTTTTAGAAGGGCAGTATATAAATGGTTCTTGATTTTAAAGCTTACTCATTGATGGTTGACTTCTACTGCTTGAAATTTGCCACAAAAAAAGTTTTAAGTTTTTTTTCTAGTTGGTTGGTTATAATGTATTGATTGGCCTTATTTTTTTATACATATGGAGAAATGTGTTTTCCAACAAAATAGACTACTTTTCCTCAAAATTTTTTATTTACAAAAAAACCTTTATTTACACAAAAATTCAAGAATATATTTTTTAAAATAAAAATTTTACTCTTGCAAAATACATATAAAAAAAATCAATAACAGTATACAAATTTTTTTTAAAAAAAATATATAAATATATATAGGCCTACAGGTCCTTGTTGTCTTTAATATCAGAGTTTGTAGATTTTTCAGCTTTAAAACAGTATCGAATTCCTAAACACCTGACGCTAGGTATAGAATTAATTTCTTCATTATAATAATAGCAGATTTAAAATCTTCAAAAACCAGTAAAATAATAGAACTAATTATTACCAAGCAACTCTTTCATCTTAGATATTTTTATTACCGTGAGTTAAAACACTTTTCGTCACTCAAGGCAAAATAGTTTTGGAACACCTGCTTTCGATCAGCTTTAAAAAATTTATTTTGTTGTACTGACGTCATTAAGTTTCCGCTTAAGTTTTTTTTCTGAAAGCAGT
The DNA here is from genome assembly GCA_034692225.1 of Polydesmus complanatus. NCBI lineage: Eukaryota > Metazoa > Arthropoda > Diplopoda > Polydesmida > Polydesmidae > Polydesmus > Polydesmus complanatus. Next base: position 17,781 of record JAQGAZ010001468.1, read on the forward strand.
TGAGGACATGGCGTTTATTTTCCTGTCAAAAAAAAATTCATTTCTTTTCACTCGTTTTCAATTAATAAAAATAATAATAGAAGGAGACTTTGCAACAGCTGTAATTGTTTATCATTGCGACGTCAGAGTTTGTTTTTTTTCTAGTTATTTTCGATGGGAACAAAAAAATTACGGGTACGCTCGAAAAGTGAGTTTAGTCCAATAGCATTCCTTGGTATTAAACTTAGTTTTCCGATTTTCGTTTAGTAATATCAGCTGCGAGATTATTGTTATTACAGATAACATTATTATCTAATCTTTTAATAAAAGTTCAACTTGTATTATTTTGTTTGCAAAATAAGTATTGCATTTAGTAATAATATATTTCAGTTCATTCTAATGTAAACATGACAAAATGTTCAGAGCAAAGAATTGAGCAGTTTTTTATTATTACTTTAATTATTAAATATTAAATTTATCTCTGCTTACAACTTATTAGCGATCATAACGAAAGTTAAATGGTCTTTCCATTGTAATTGAGTGAGTTGAGTTTGAATGAAAATTGAGAAGGGGTAGATGACGTCACAGAGTATGAGCGTACAGGGTGTTCCAAGGTCCTCTCATATTATCCTGCCCTCATAGTGCATAGCCCACTGCGGACACGAGTTCTGCGCTAACTGCAAGAGAGTGATAGACGATGGCAATGACAGGCGGAGGTGTCCTATGTGGAGAGAGGGGTGAACATCCGTTCTTTTTCTTAATACTAAATTTTGTTTTGCCCCGCCGGAAATTTTCTAATGTGCGCAAAAAAGACTTTTTATTCAATTTATACAGGGATGATGTATCCAGAGAGCGTCGAGCTGACCAATTGACAAAATTTTGCTTACCATTCACAAATCGTAAGAATATTAGTATTTTGAGTCCAGTCCTATTGGGCAAGCTGTGGAACGCAATGGACTTATGCGTGCGCAATTTTATAGGTTGTTGTTTAAGCGATGTTTATTGCCATCACTTGTTTCTGTTTGTAAAAAATGTTGATTTTACTGAAATGTTTAGGGAGCTTTTGCGGACCGCTTATGCCAAATCTGCCTAGACACTATTGTTCGAAATGCGATCTGTTATATGCTCTCTATTTATTACCTATTTATTCTATCTCCCTTTGGGGGCTAATTTTAATAAAAAAAAAAAAAAAAAAAAGAATTTCAGCTCATTATCACCGCACTTTATTCAAGGTTGTTCTGCAAGTTTAAATGAGTGAAACAATTAATAATTTTGATAAAAAAAATAATTAACCTTTCACATCCCATATTAAGTATACCAAAAGGCTGTTTTTTATTATTAAACTGACCTTTTTAACTGTCGAATGTACTCTCCACACTTTTGCCTCTCACTTCCTTTTGCTAAAACTCTTTTGCGATTGGAAGAGAACTGGTGGTCGCAGTGGGCCATGGACTGAGGGTGGATCAACAGTTGAGCGCACCCTGTACACCTTTACTCTCCGACGCCATTCACCCTCTCTCTCTCTCTTAGTTGTTAGTATTCCAATTAAAAACTAAGATTTGAACATTGAATTAGATGATATATAAGAATAAATGTCAAATATTTAATGAGAGAGCGTTTGAGATGTTGTTTACTCGTTGATCTCAGTGCAAATTGTATGTAAGAAAATGCTTAGAATTAAATTTATATCCCTTATGATATACACTTTCGTATTGACTTAACCTTATTTGATTAGAAATATGTAACCTCGTTTCGAGTGCTTGTGAGTAGAGCTCAAATGTAGGGTAATTGTAGCTGTCATCGAATGAAATTTAATATATAAAAATAATAAATCTTTAATTTTATAATATTATTATTATTAATTTGATAAGGAATAAATGTTTGCCTGTGCTAATAATCGTTTTATTTAATTGCTTCGACTTTCGATCAATAAATTGGTGACATTTGAATTGGTTGTACAAGTTGGTTGTATAAAGCTAGTCTAATTAAAATCGTTTTTAAATGGAAAATTCATTATCAAAAATTATGTGCTTTAAAATTCAATTTATTTATCATCTTTATTTATAATAATAGTTTTTAATAAGATAATATTAGTTGCATTTCCCCCTTTCTAATCTAGGCAAGGGTGACAAGGCTTAGCCCCACATCACACTTGGGACGCCTTTGTTGATGTCGATGAAAGAGGAAGAGATCCAGTTCCACGTGGTCGTCTCCTGAGGCTCCCGCTCATCCAGCCTAACACCGGACAAAAATATAATTATTATAATAGAAATAGCCTACTTGTTCAAGGTGTTCGGAAAGCTACTGTGCACAATAATCTAGGAAAGAATCTCGAGTGCACACCGATTTACTGAACACCTTGCATTATTCTAATACTCGGAATACATAATTATTTTAATACATTACATGGGTAATTGCAATGTTTTAGAGCTTAATTAAAGAATGTTAATTAATATAATTAATACTCATTGAGAAGAAGGGACGGAGCAGCACGGAGCATTTGCAGCACGCATGAGCAAAAAATAAACAAAACTAATTTAAAATTCATGTTTAATTATTTTTAAATTTGTAACTTGTAACTAAATCTACAGGTGAATTCTTCAATGTTAATTTTTGTGAACCCTACAAGCATTTATTTATATATGAAAAATTGCATGAAAATTTTAATAATAATTAATTAGTTAATTACTCTAAGTTATTTGTTGCTTCTAAATAATATTGTTCCAAGTGATTAATTACGGTAATTAAATTTGCATTGTTGTTTTAATTAAATTGTTGCGAAACTTTGTTTTGATGTTACTGGTAATTATTTATTTAAATTGCTATACAAATTTATAATAATTGCATTAATGATAATTTACTACACACATAAATTATATAAATTGCAAATACTTTAAATGTTTCTTATTTTTTTTAAAAAATTGGATTTTTTGAACATTGAATAAATTGTAACCGAAATTGTATAAAAGAAATATGTGTCTTGTTAACTTTTTTCATTTTACAGGTTTTTTTTTTTTTTTTTTTACAATTACATATCTTTTTTTTTTTTTTTAAAGTTAAAGTAAAAGTAGACTACTTTGAGTCCCCAGCTTTAAAAAACTTATGTAAATTAAAAACATTAATCACAAATTTATAGTAACGTAAGAAGTGAGGTAACGAGCGGTTTTGATCAAGCTCTTGAATGTTGCTAAATAGGACCTGTAAGAACCTTATTTAAAACAATATTTTAATTGAAAGTGTAAAGAAAATTAAGTAGGTGAAAGTATGGATTTTGTGGCAGATACAAAATACATTGAGGCACAGCTCAAAAATAGTTTATAAGTACATGTAGCCTACTGAATTACAGTCTACAGATGCTAATAAACTAATGTTTTTAGAATTTCCACTCTCTCTTTTCTTCTTCATTTCTTCCAAACCAATGAAACACTCGCGATTATAAATACCTGCGACGTCTTATTTTGCTTTTTAATTACCTCAAATTCGTATTGCAAATCTCTTAATTTGAGACATTTTAATCATTATTTTAAACTATTTATTGTTAGCATTGTTTAACGGTTTCGTTCAAAGAGGTAGTAGGTGGGTACTAGTTCCTCGCGTTTTGACAGCTGGTTTTTTAAAAAAATCAATGGGCGAGTGTCAATTTCTACGGATTATTAACAATTATGGACATGTATTTTTAATTCGTTCTATTATTTCTTTATAATATTCAATTAACAACTTATTACTATAATAATTTTGAATGATTACATCATTTCCATCAATGACGTTTTTTGTTCAAACTGTGATCCATTAATTACGTTGACGTGGCACGCAATCTTTGTGATTGACGCACTCTCAGCTAACGGCGCAAACCTTCTCGCTCATATCACTGCCAACGGTTGCAGTTTCAACCTTCTTCATACAGCCACAGTAACCATTAGCATCTTAAGGGTACAAATATCCATCAGTGATTAATTATTAATGAAAAATAGGATTTAAACTTTTGAAACTAAATCGATTAAAAAATTGGCAAAAATCGATAAAAAATTTCAACGAAAATCAATTAAAAAGAAATGAACATCAATTTGAAATAAAATCAATTAATAAAATCAGTGAAAATCGATCAAAAATGAGTGGGGATTATCACGTAGAAAAAGGGACAATGGAAAAAGAGGTATGACGTAGGGAAAGGGAGGGGGGAGGAAAAGAAAAAAAACTTTATTGGGGTCAAAGTCCAGTTGAGAAGTCCCGTCTTACCTGAGGCCCTACCGTACCTCTCCAGATACCACTGTGGGTGGCTGTGCTGGAGCAGGATCGGCTCAGAGCGGGTTCGGAGGCGGGGGGAGAGGGGGAGGGGGTGTGCGTCGGTACGCCCGCCAACAAGGCAAAAAACGAAGGCGCTACAACACTGAAAAAAAAAATACCATTCATTTTCAATTTAAAAAAAAAATTATTAAAAAAATGGAAACAAACTTTATGAAAATCGATTATTAATTTCATCGATTTTTATTAAGTTTGGATCCAGATTTTCATCAATGGTATTAAAAACGACGTAGGCCTACGTGAGAGAAAGCCGAAAGTAGACGCTTACCGATTTGTCAATGATCGTCGTCAGCTACATGAGGAATTCTGCACCGGACTCAAAAAGTGTAAAGACTCATTGATAAGACCTTCGTTTAATTATTACGTTTGAGACCCAAAAAACGGCAAAATTCTTGATTTGAGAGAGACCAGAAAACGGGAATAAAGACTTAACAAGAGGAGCGAATATTTCCTCTCATTATAATACCTAATAATTATTGTTATCTTTTTTCGTGCATCTCGCTTTATGCAACTGTTGTATTGCGGGTTTCATTTTTGACGATCTTCTTTTCGCGTTCCAAATCCACATCTCCAGCCGAGTTGTAAACTCGAGACGAGGTATTTCGTTAACAACGTTCAAGAACCTGCACATTCAAAATATATTTGAATTAGCTTTACTTATAATATGACTGGATCATAGACGATAACTGTATAGCTCAAAACACACAATTTAAATTATTCAATTCAGGAATTCTAACTCTTTCCGTATACTGTACTTATTTTAGATTGGACTCAAAATGAGGCTTTATTCAGAGACAGTTGGAGGCTCAACCTGCAGTAAAATACAGCAGACGACGGCGTATACAGACTTAACAGGCGCCACAATTGCACTTGTCGCAACATCAACCAATACGATAATAAAATATTTGACTTTATATAAGCTTCGTGATTAGATTCGTTTGAATTGACTTGTGATCTCGAGAGATAACATTTCTCACGTCAAACGCCCAACGTTACGATGTTGAAATTCAAAAAATTCCTTTCTCTGCTCCTTCCCATATTTTTCGTCGGAAATAATTTAAAAATCCACACTTTTAAAACGCACATTTCAACCTAATATGACTGGCCTAAATACCAACTAAACTTACATACTTTTATGTCGGTCAAAGTAACCGCACTTTTATGTTTAATATGGGATAGGCAAAGGACGCACATAAACACGCCATAACTTAGGCCTACTGTTTGTAAATAAAAATGGAAGCGATATGTTATCAATGTAATCAATGCCATTTTTCATCATTTGACAATCAGCAGAGAGATAGAGAGAGAGCTTGATCTGTTGATCCGTTTGTGATCTTGCATCTAGATGAAAGATATCTTGCAGCTGAACGTGTGGCCACTCACCACAAATTTCGAATTTTTAATAAAAAAAAATAATTTATTTTTTTTTTATTTTAAAATTCAAATGCTCCTTCATCGATCAAAGTAAAAGAAAAACTAATTTTAAGTATTTTATTTTTGAATGCAAACTCAATACAATTGTTTCAAGGGAAAATAACATTGTGACTCACGTAACTGTTTATGTACTAAATTATTATATCAATTAACTAAATATCACTCACTTCAAAAAGTACGCGAATCAATCCCTTAAAATAAAATTTTTAATTTTAATAAAAAAAAAATATTTAAAAATACCAAATGAACACTTACCAGTTTAATCGAGTCTTAATGCTTTCTTCCATAATTCTAAACGTTCTTTCCGCTGTTGCAACTCCGCCTTCACTCCTTCAAGACGTAATCTAATGCTCGCTGCTGATATTCGATGGCCACGCGCTTCCTTATAAATCAGGCCAACAATTTCTTCTTTTTTGCTATCAATTAATCTCTGTGAAAACTGTGCGTTATTAAGAAGACGTTGTTTAGCATCAGGGGGAGTTAACGTCGACCAAAACTCCAGAAACAACTTGGAATAATCAAAATCTGAAAATAATCTGATTTTACGAACGATGGCGGACAACACCTTTTCATAATCATCATGGTCCATCGTAATATAAGGCAGTCCACAACCTTCCGTAGCCGCAGCAGCCGCTTTCATAAATAAGGGTTGCATGGGCCAATCTAACAAACACACGAGTACATCGGCCATACACTCGCCAAACACGTGTCCCCATTGCTCAGCATTCATCAGTGACAGATAATACACGGCGCTGCAACTAAAAGCCCGTCTACAATTACTCAACGCTCTCTTCGCCCCTTCTTTCAAAATCCATTCTTTTTCTGGCTAACTTAAATTTTAAAAGAAAAATTCGCACGTCGCTCGACGACACTATTCAGTAGTGTCACTAAGAATAGAGACAGATGAATGGAAGCACCTGGCGGGAGCTGCTGCTGCTCTCCTTGAATAACGAGATTCCGCTGATCCATTTCACCGCGTAGAGTGCAAGTAAAGAAACCTGTCAAATGGCGGTGACTCCTGTTCCTAACATTTACCGGTCTTGAGCAATACTCCAGTAGCTTACTTTCGAGTATGAAATTAATCAGCCGCCGAGCTTCGTCTTCCAAACAGTTGACGCAAGCGATCTCGTAGCGTCTTTCCACATCTAAGCTGTGGTCGTTTAACAGCAACTCGGCCGTTTTGGCGTAATCTATAACTCCGTGCATCGTCCAACAAACTGTTTGGGCAGCGAGCAATTTAAGAATATAGTTTCATCTCTCCCATTTCTAAACTTATAATGATACGAGCACCATTTGTAGATCTCGAGATGGAGCGGCGTAACGAGAGTTAACACGAGCTTCTTACACGGCTGGGTTAATTCCAGAGCTGCCGCGTTGGCTTCTACTTTCTCCGCAATCTTTTTCCATTTCAACCAAATTTGTTTCACTTTTCCATCTGCTTGTGCCGCAGTCTGTGTCAAAATAGCGTGGTTATTCCATAGCGTAGCGACTGTTTTGATCGCAGCTAGATGTTGAAGAGACTGGGGTTGCAGCACGAAATCCATTCCTTTCTTTCAAATAACCTAGTCTATGAATGAATTAATTATTATTATTATCATAAGGGAATTAATAAAATATCTAGAATTACCCTCGGTTTTCAGTACCTACACTGGTTTTTGGTTTCGCCTCGTTTGAATCGAGAGCACGTGGATTCCGGGATTCCAATTAAATCTATAGCAATTAATTACATCGTTAATTAACAATAAAACTTTCATTCTATAACTAATACTACCTGACCAACAGCTTTCATTAATAACACTCTACAATTAATAATTCTTAAACAATAAAAAAACGTTCAGATTCGGATTCGATTACATAGCGTTTTCCATTCGCGCACTTGCGCCGCTCCAGTGCGGCCTAGTGCAGCCAGTGCACACTAAACTACGCTCCATTGAACTACACTGCCCTAGAATTGTTGCTCCAATGAACCTCCACTGTGCTCCGGAACTGGCACTCCGTGCAAAAAGGCTGCACTCAAAAAATCGGCAGTTTCGTACTTGCACTCGGTCGCTAGGCTGAGTTAGCAGACAGCTTTTTCTAGGCTGCACCAAGCTGTGGCACGTGTACTCCATTCGTAGCGTCCCCTACACTAGTTTTTTGAGAAACTGAAATGGTTTCATGACGTCACTGGCACTCCACTAGTTGCGTGAATGGAAAACGCTAACAAACACCAAGTAACGATTGAATGACGTTGCAACGGCTTTACCACACGAAATGTCCAGGCAAACTCACCGCCGATTAGAGCGATCTCGCCATGTATAAGCATAGCACAGAGTTGAGCGCTTGTCTCATCCTGGTGAACGTAAATGAAACGATCGGCGACAGTGTTGCCGCTCAAAGAGGGGCGTTCATAAATAATGGAAATCGCTTCTAGCCGTCGTCGTGATGGCTAATGTAAAAACATAATAATAATAAAAAATAAAATTTCTACATTATTAATTGCTGCATGGTTTTATTATTTTTTTAGTATTTTGTTTTTGATAAACTAATTATTCACTCAATCGTTAACATTAATAGCCTTCACGACGACGAATAGTTCTATCCGTTTATGAACGCCCCTCTTTGAGAGATTACCCTGTCGCCAATCTTTTCATTTATTCTCGCCAGGAAGAGAGAAAGGATGAGCTCTAGGCTATGCATAATATATTAACATGGTGAAATCGCTCTAATCGGCTGTAAGTTTGCCAGGGCATTTCGTGTAGTAAAGCCGTACAAGGCAATACAACCGATGCCTGAGTTTGGAATCCTGTGCGAGTCTCAGCGTTTACCAAAAAAACGTATAAATTAGTTGAAAAAGCAAATAGAAACGGGCACTCAATCAACACCTCGCCTATCAACATCGTGTTTTTTTTTTCTCTCGTGTAAAGTAAAGAAGTTTGTGGAGAAGAAAAGTTCGGAGTGTTCACTCGTGAAGATCACTGGTCGAATGAAGCAAGAAGCAGATAAATACACTCGCATTTCTAATGACTTACTGCAAATTCACTTCTGGGTTCAAATTCCAATTACATTTTTATCGATTAAAATTATTTTTACTGAATAGGATTAATTTATTTATAGCAATTAAAAAAATTTTCTTCCCTTTTTTTTTACAATTTCTTTTATCGATCAAAATGCAAATTTTAATAACGAACATCGTGAACATTTATACAAAAATATGTACTCGCTATCGAGTGATTACCATTAGAAATTCTGAAATTTTTTGAGGATTCGAAACTTGCATTTTTCAGAAACGGAAACACGAATTTTTCAAGTTTGAAACTCAAATTTTTGAATGTTAGAACTCCGATTTTTCAAGGCTGGAACTCCGATTTTTGAAAGCTGGAACATAGAATTTTTAAGACTAGAACTCGGATTTTGTCGAAGGTTGGAACACGGAATTACTTTCACTTTTGATTGTAGAACTTGAGGCTTTTAATAATCGGGCAGAGTAATAGTGCCCATGACTACGACAGACGACCTTCTGGACGACTGCCCCGAGGTCGACTGCGAAGAAGAGTACGGGGGCAGCATTGTGCTCGCGGTCTCCGAAGGCGTCGGACTCTCCCCCGCAGATTCCTTTTCCGGGATGAATTCCTCTGTGCTTCTTGTCGGATTCAAGCTCCCTAAAAAACAAAGATCTAATTTTAATAATTATTAAAGTATGAATTTTATGTTTGTTTTTTTAACATTTCATAGCCAAATAAATTGCGTTTTCACATTCGTTTAACGAGAACGTTTTTCTCTAACGACGAGTAAAAGTATTTTTGTTCAAAAGAAATTACCGTAACGTGCGGGGTCGTAAGACGTTTCGTCGGAAGTCGTGGTGTGAGAAATCAAGGGTTCGTTTTCCTCCTCCTCCTCCACTCGCGCTCGTCGCTCGACCCAGTACTTTTTACATCTTTCGTAACAAAACCATCCGACGGCCGCGTACACGATGATACACGGGATGAGCACGAGAGTTGCGCCTAAATAAACGTACCACATTTCCAATTTACTCTTTATGATCAGACGCTGCTGACCCCGATGTATATCCTTCAACGTTTGGCTGAGAAATGACCCCTTTCGCTGATGATTACAGCGAGAATCGATTTTTCAAAACAATATAATCGATTTGAGGAATCGAAAAATCTAATCATGATTTATTATCATTTTCTCATTCAATACAATAAAAGAAAAAATATTTAAATATTTGTTTCGAAAAAAAAATACACATGAATAATTTTTTTTAAATTATAATAATTAATTTTTTTCTTTTTTTTTTTTTTTTTTTGTTTAAGAAAATCAATTTCTCAGTAATTATTACGGTATTGATTTTGGCAGCTTAAATGTTTTTTTCAGGTTTCTTCAATGACGTCACACTAACATTGTGCGATGATTCTTTTGGCTGTCAGTCAAAGGTTAGATATAAACATTAGAATTTAGTTTTAATTATATTTTAATTTCTTGATTTATAATACTGTATAGCTTTAAGAATGTACCTGAAGAGGCTTCCGGTTGGAGGAGGATAAAGATGAGGATACAGATGATGATTGTTAGATTACGTCATTGTTCACCATTTTTTAAGACTCGTTATCTTCTTCGGCGTCATTCCTTCCACACTCACCAACACAATTAAACTACAATAAAATAAAAAATAAGATAATTTTTTCTAATAAATTTTTTTTTCTTTAAATTTAAAGTTTTCAAATATAAAATAATTATTTTTTTAAGTTTTTCTTAAAACACCTAAGTCACCATTAATCATTGCCTACCAATGTTTGAGTCGTCAACACTGGACTCGTCACCGCACGGTACTTCTTCTGTCTAAATAAATGTTATTTAATTTTAAAGATTCTTGCTGAAAAATAATCTAATTTCTTACTTCTAACATGGGATAAGTTAGGTATTTTTGTTCATGTTCTTGTGTCATTAGGGCTGTCGTTTAAGTACTAAAAACGTTTGGAAAAATATACAATTATGGATAAATATTAGGTAGATATGTAGTAAACTAAGACTGAAAAAAAAAGTGTTTTGTGAGTCAATTTTTTCTAACAACCATACGGCCCTTATCTAGTGGACATGCCTCGTATTTTAATAAAATAATAATTTGCTTACCCTTTTTCCAAAATTATTTGGTGCCGTAGATTTAATAACGCCATAGGTCAAAAATGAATCGCTAGATCGATGACAGCTCAAATCTTTCACAGGGTTAAAGTCACGAAAGAACTAAAATGGAGAAAGAGTAAGGGTAAAAGTTGGTTGATCATAAATTTTTATTTAATTTTCAAAATTCATTCAAAACTCGTGTTTGCACACGAAATACAAACAAAAACTTTCTTCTTTAAACCGGAAATGATCCTTGGAAATTTTCTGTTTCTATCATTTAACTCTTATGCATTGTGTTTCATCCAACACATTGTGTTTCATCCAACACATTGTGTTTCATCCAACACATTGTGTTTCATTCAATACAACAAAAGTTTGTAAGTCATTAATGGTATATAAGAGTTTTAGTGCTCTAATAATTCATTTAAATTTGATTTAAAAATAAATGGGCAGTGTAACGGGTTGTTCTGTCCAGCGGTGTCGACTCAGGGAGATCGGCACATGGGCAAAGGGAACCGTACAATAATAGA
>JAQGAZ010001469.1:0-29117 GCA_034692225.1 Polydesmus complanatus
CTGATTGGTCGAAAACGCCTCCCACACTAAATCCCTGCAATCTGATTGGGGGGTGCTACAAATCACTACACTACTCAGGTCCCGCATATTTGACAATTCCTCCGCCAACCATTGTACACCAAGGTTTTATTTTGATTGGTAAACAATGCTCTTCAACGTCTCTCTCTCTCTCTTCTGTAAATAAAACAACAAATTGTTGTTATTAATAAGAAGACGAGCTCGCGTAGCCTCATCACATCTGCTCTTTAACAACTGACACATGAAATTAGAGACAAAAGCACGGTATGAAGAGAGAAAAAAAAAAAAGGTTAGACAACAATAAAAAACCAATTTCATTTTAACCAGACAAATATCGTCTGCTTGTCACTTAACAATAAAGCCTAGCGCAATTTAATATCGAATCACGCCCATTTCTTCATCTCATTTCCGGTCTCTCGCAAACAGAATAAGCAAATCATTATTCTTAACATCGGGTAGTTGGTTTGTACTCCAGCGGCCATTTTAAAAATGAACACCGTAAATAAAGCAATTGCGCTACCTTATAATTATCACGAAAAATGGCGACGGCATTGGCGGCAAATTTTTACCGCAACACATATCTCCGCCATCTCACACGCAAATGCACCCTCCTTTTTTTTTTTTTTGTTGTTGAATATTTCGGTGTATGTGAACAATATGGCAACTGTAGTACATTTTGAATGAAGTTAACGACTGCCTTTCATGCACTTTCAATCCTTCGCGCCCCATTTCCCGCCTAATTATCAACTCCTCCTCCGCCTCCGTTTCAAATGCAATACACTGCCGAGCCAAGTACAACCGGGCAAACGAGCGAGCACGCAGAAGCGCCCTCTATCACATGATTAATGATGAAAAGTTGATCTATGTATGTGCCGAGTCAGTAGTAAAAAAAAAATACTGTATATGAAAAATAAAAAAAAAACGGAACTAAGCGCGAGCATTTATCTATCTCTCTCACGAATTAACGTTAGATTGGTCTCAGCAGACGGAATATGACGTCATATTATACTTTCACTTCCGGTTGGATAATTAACTAAAATTTCGAACAATCGCTGGCAAGGCGTCGACTCGGAATATTTCTGTAAGCTTTTTTTGATTAGTAACAAAAGGGGGGGGGGAGGGGGTTAAAACGCGGCGAAATTGCGTTTAAGCAATAAATAATTCTCAATTATGGCTTATTAGAAACTATCATGCAGTTAGAGCAATCAAAGAATAAACATCACGTGCTAAAACTAAATTTTCCATCAATTTATTAACAGTCATTAAGTATCTCCTTTCGTACCAAAATTAAGAAGCTAATTCAAGCTCGCTGGTAATTATTGATATCGTCGTTGGTTTATCATTCGCTTTTGTATTTCCGTTTCCTTTAAATAATATTATGTATCCGATTTTAGTTCGAGTTAGGATGAATCAGATTCTCCTAGGTACTGTAAGACAAACTAATTGCATTTGTTAAAATAAACCGAAACTCCGCAGCATGTGCAAACAAGGTGAGATAATAACCTGTAAATATAAGAAATTCAGTACGTGCAGTTTTAAAATTTTATTAATCCGCCCATTCAATAAGTAGGAGTAGCAACCGCAAAAGCTACCGATACCAACGAGGAGCGGCGTTAGGCGGATGGGAGAATGCTAAAAAGGGAGGAGTTTAAACATAAAATGCAAAATAATGAAATTATTTTACTACGGCTGCACCGCATTTCCGTTTAAGCTAGTTTCTATTAGCTGTTCTCTTTAACTCGTTGTTAAAGGAAATGGAACTATTTAAATCAATACTGGAGTTTCGATTTTTACAACAACAACAAAAAAAAAAAGGTGGAAACGGAACCAAAATAATCCAAAAATATGATTTTGTAGCAAAAGTTAATAACTAAGAAATAATCTTTACAACACAATCGTAATGTTAAATTCAGATTATTATTCGTTGATATTCCACTGCATATTGAGACATGCTGCAGTATATTAAAAACTAAATCTACAAGAGTATTTTGATAATGTTATAACGGCAACAGTATTTACAATAATCTTAGCTAATCTGTTTTCACTTTACAGATGTAAACATTTTCAGCATAAGCCTAAAGCTTCATGACCCCCCAAAAACATTTAAAATATAGAAAATAGATGGAGTAAATCGCAAATTCGATACGAGTTTCAACCAACTCTTCACGTGCAGTATACGTGCATTTGATTCAGCGTTTCTAGTTCATAAACACTTATTCGCGAAGATAATCAATAACGATAGAACCACGATTTAGTACAAAATAACTTTCGCCTGTAAATGCTTAACGTGTGCATTTGTCGCCCAGCGGGCAAAATAGACAGAAAGCGATAATACAATAAAAACAACAGATACATACAATGCATGTACCATCAATCACGCAATTATTCAAGACAAGTTTCTCAAGAGTCAGCAATAAGTCAAGAATAAGCAAAACGCTGCTCAAAACGTAAATTTTGCTCGTAATCATAACAAAAACTACAATGTTGCAAATGCCATTAAGTAAAACATTCTAAAAAAAAAAAATACTACTCAAAATTATTGGTGAGAGATCTTATATTTATTCATTAAGGAAAGATAATAATAAATTGTAACTTCCCTTCTTTGCAAAGCACTTTATTATTTTTTTAGCTAAATAAGATAATTTTCTTTATTGAAAGCAGTTTTTCAAATTTTCCCAAGCGCTATGCCTGGTTCTTTGAACGAGTTCTTAGCGTGAAAATCTTGCTCAACTGACATTCGGCTATATTTTAACGCTTTACACTTCTCGGGATTTCAGCAGTAAGCAAATGATGCAGCCCGTATTCAAATTTAACACATCTTTTTCTCTGCTCGAGCTCAACAGCATTTCTAGACATTAAAATATTACTTGGAGAGGGGGAAGCTCAGACAAGAGTGATTAAAAGCAAAACTAACATCTAAAGAATGAATGAAAAGAAGAATGCTTTTCAATTACACATAAAACCTCCTAATAAAAACACTTGTCGTTTTCTATCTACTCCTATTAAACGCTGTTGAAAGGCGCCAAAAATCCAGTTAAAAGCGTGGGAGGAAGAGTTGGTTGCTGGGATTAAAATAAAATAGAGGGAGGAAAAGTAATTTAGGTGGGTGGCCGGATTTAGCTTGCGGTTTATTCGTGTTCCGGTCTAAAAGTTACACGCGTTGACGTTGCGCCAGCGCGTTTTTCCGACGCATCTCTCATTGCCTATGTACGTACCGTAGTAGGGTTGAAGAGATACAGAGGTGGGTGGGCGCATGGTTTTGGTAGGAGGAGTTTTGCGCGAATCGGATGAGAATTAATTACCTCGCATCGACTAATTGCCCGACGGTTACAAACGCCGATGTTAAGCGTAAAACGGACCGAGAGAAGACTAAACGTACGCGTAAGTGTTGTATGTAAATGAGATTTATATCACCCGAAGCAACGTTTACTGACGACAACGAAATGGTCAAACACGATGAATAAATTCACGCACATTAACTAATGAATAAACAAATTGGTTTATTTAGATTAACTAATATTTTTAGTTTTCAAAATAGAAAAAAAAAAAACCCCCCGACTTTTTTTCTCTCGTTATGTGCGGTTAGGTATTTCTAGTCAACGTAAAATGTGCGGTGATGTTCAGTAACCACTTTGATTATAAAATTTAATTAAAGTAAATAAATCTCAAAACAAATTTAATCAAGTAGGCTACAGTATTTTCTCGAGGAAAAAAGTACAAAAAAAGAACAAAAATTTAACGAAAAAATCAAAAAAAATAAATAAAGAATTGACTGTTAAATATGAATAATAAATCTGATAAATAATTTTAAAGTTGTTTTAAAAAAAAAAAAAAAAAATTACAGAATATTTAATTTTTTTGTACTAATACAAATATCGTATAAATACTTTCAAAAAATCGAAACTCTTTAAAACCCATTAAAATACCATTACTTGCAGTGCTTTCTTACGTTGCATGCTTGTATTATATAAAATTATACAATTCAACGTGTATTATTAAAGTAACGGAATTGATTATGTGGAATCTTTAATTCACAATAATACATGTAAAATAGCTTTCAAAATACACGTATATCAAACTGCGGTACATCAATATGAAGCGGAGAGAGCCAGAGCGGACTAACACAAATTTAATCTTTACTCTTTAACTGTTTATCATAAAAAATAAATTATAAAAATGCTAAAAAAGACCAAATAGTTCTTAGTTCTGTTTTGTTTTTCAACTCCTAATGCTTAAAAAAACCGAATAAATTCTAATACATGTACAGTAATTTAAGAATACCAAGTCAAAATATTTCTGCGCTTTTTGGGCATGGTAATAATACACTTTAATTAGAGTCGTAAACTACAAATTTTATTGAAGTTTCATTTGAATAGCTATCTAATCATTCATTTCAGCATTCCTGTCATAAGCTAAAGAAATTAATTAAAAATAATTTTTACATCTGTTTGCATTCCAACTTTCGTAAATTTAAAAATTTTATCTTTCATTAAATATTAAGTTAATTACTGCCGTACAATTATAGTTAACAACAAACACGCGCATTTCCCAATTTTTCGAATCTGGATTTGATCAAATAAAAAGCCGATAAATATTAACGTACTTTCGCACTGAGAAAAATTTTTAATTAGATTTTTATCCCCCCCCCCCCTCCCACCTCATCTTGACCATTTCAACGCAGGTTTCTAAGGACAGCTGGGAATACGAAAGAGGCGAACCGTTAGTTCTAACTAACTTTTATAAGTTTACTGAAAATCGTTTAATACCCTCTATAAAAATGATTGTTTACGTCTTTTGAGCACCGTTAATGCAACGCACGACATTATTATTTCCACGTTGCGGCATAAAAGCGGAAGTAGGTGTCGAGCGAATCATAAATCACGTGTTAATGAGGCGCGTTATTAAACGACGATCCTTTTTTCTTTTTTTTTTTTTATTTTTCCATCTTCTTTCTTTTCAAAGTCAAAAGGAGATAAGTCGTGAACGAAAAGCCATCCTCACCTCGTAAACTCACCTTTAGGCCACGCCCACCGGGGTTCGCTAACCCTTTCCTATTTACCAACCCACCCACCCCAAACCGACATTTTAATTAGAAAAAATAAAAATAATTAAAACGTCGTCTTAATCTCTCTTAATCTCATCATCATCTAATTCCAACGGACACGCACTTTAGCGTAACGTAAACGCTTTACAACGATGTCACGTTCTGCAATTACGTCCGAGCGGAAGTGGAAATGAACAAACACACAAATGCGAGTCATAAAATCGTAAACGGAAATCGAATCCAATCGATTTTTCCTCATCCCAGTCTCCTTTTCTCTCCTAATACACTGAGAGAGAGAGGTTAGGTGGGGGGGGGGGGGGAGTGATGGGCAGCGCGATGGTGAGAGAAAGAGAGGGCGCTCGGATTAATTTGAAGATGAAAATATCTCTCTTTTAAGTGTTGTGTGGAAGAGTGGAGCAGAAGACAAGAAATGTGTGTAATTATTTGATTAGGATTTACAGGCCTATCGTGCGCATGCGCAGCTCTCTTATGGAACGCTAGGTGTACGTGAGCGGAATAAATAATTGCTACAGTCGACGGAAAAATTACACTAAGACGACGAACAATCTAATATCAAAATGTTGGTTGTTGGCCTTTTATTTTTCTTTCACCCTGTAGGCACGTCTACGTTATATTTTTCCTGGCAGAGACGAAACGGGAAAATTCCTTTGAAATAGTTTTTCAAAAAAAAAAAATAAATAACAGTTCAGCGTTTCTCAGAATAAACAATAATGTCAGTTGGATTTTATAATATTGTAAATCACATTTTATAGTATAATATACAGAGTGCCGCGTTAACTTTATCTGTTCGACGATGCAGCAACGATGTCGGGAGAAATTAAAAGGAAAATATTTATCGAACAAATATTATAGCAGTGAATTATTAATGTGAATAACTAACGCATAAAATAATACGGTACCGTAAAATTAATCCGTAATGAAAATTCTCCTTTTTTTTCTTCTCCCGACTTGGGAATTGACTTTGGCTACGGTACCCATTACATGTGTACTGCATTTAACAATTTGATTTCATTTTTTTAGTTATCTTTTGCTATTGTTATTCCAAAAAATTTTTTTTATATTATTTTAAGGAATAATGCCGGGAACCATATTTTAAACTATAAAACAGATAATTTTTAATAAACCTTTTTTCAATCTATTTATAATACATGTAATTAATTTTTAGACTGCTAATTTAAAATAGCCTTCTGTGTATCTCAGATGCATTAGGTAGATCCAGTAACTCAAGACAAAAACAAATGTTTGAAGCAACGATAAACAATAATTCAAGAAAAATAACCAAATCTAAAATCTATTTGATTTTAATATTTGTTTTTTTTTTCTTCTTCCAAGATCGAGTTGTCATAATTATAATTTTAGTCTCGTAAACAAGTAAAAACAATCTTGCCATTTAAAAAAGAACCCTGCTGCAAATTATTATAAGTTTACGCCTAAGCCGCATAATTATTTCGTTTAACTTCATTTAAGTCATCATTTCGTTCCTGAGAAAAGAAATCACCCTGAGTATTAAGCAATAATAGTTAATTTTATACTACCGGCACGTTTAAGAACTAGTTTCTCCACAATATAAAACTCCTATAAATCCGCTTGCAAAATCTTTATTCGGAATCTTTTGATGGAAGTTGAATGATCCAGTGAGTAAGAACGGTTCATTTAGTGCCTCGTGAGCGGACTATTTAATCTCCATCCAATTCGCAACTAACCTACTGTATTACAAACTTGAAAATTATTTAATAACTGAAGGAACACGGAATAATTTCAAAATTTGATATAAAAAAACGCAAAAGAAAAAAAAAACCGCGCAATTATGGAACGTCAAATTGCTCTCAATATCTATTTAATATTAAAAAAAGAAGAGAAGGGGGGGAAAAAATGCTTTTGTATGCAAATGAACTGAATTTTATTACATAGAAATGTGCAAAGAGAGAATAATAATACTGTATATTGAAAAATCTCCTTCGTTCTCTCCATCTCCGCTCCTACCATATGCGCTTCTCACACGAAATATACAAATTAAATATCAGGCAATTCCAATTCAAAAAAAAAAAAAAAAAAATCTCCTTTTCCATCAAAGTTTTCGACAGAAAAATGTATTAAACTTGAACGCACGATAGGAATTAATAATGAAAAAAATAGTGGCTTGAAAAATTAGTAACACCTTGAACAGAATTAACGATTATTTTTATATTAGCTGCGAATTTCTTTTTTTTTTTTTATATAGTAAATAAATATACGGTATAATAATCATAGTGATTTGAGTTATTGAATACGATTCATGCTAAAAACCCATTCAATTATTTACAAAATAAATTTCCCTTAAAATATTACTATTATAAAAACAATGAATGAATTAGCTTTTAAAGCTCACAAAAACACATAAAATGCATGAATTGTGCACTACTGTATATTACTGTAGTTCCTTTTACTTCTTCACCGCTGATAAAATAATATAAAAAGCCAATATGAAGCGTCGTTTATACGAAGATTACGTCTAAAATATTTATCAAGGACGAATTGCTAAATATTAATATAAAAAAAAAACACGATTTATGAATAGGAATAAATTTGAAAATACCCCTTTAAAAAAATAATGATGACGTTTAGTGGTGTCAAGCGCCATATCGGAATGTGCGTACGGTACCGTACGTACGTCTAAGTGGAAATTCGTGTTGATGTCATAATCTCGTTTTAAATATGCATAAACGCTAAACGCGAAGCGCCACCGACTTCAACTTTTTCACTCCGAGTTTAAGTTAACAGCAGAGGACGCAGGGAGCAATTCCATTTTCATTATTATTATAACTTATAACAGCACATTTTTTTATTTATGCTTCTCAGTAGTGCAAAAGTAGGGCGGGTGGGCGAAAATGCAGAGACGCGTATTATACCGTACATATTAAATGCGTGGAGTGAGTTATTATTGTCCTATATAGATATCCGGTTGTATTTTGGCCCCGCCCCTGCTCTCACCTGCCACAATCATCATCATCATCATTTAATGTGCAGCGTTAAATTGCGTGAGGAGTAAGGCGCATGCGTCAAGGTTTGATTATTTTTAGTAGGCTATATTGTACACGGAACACAACTACGCGTATTATAATCAATGGCTAACATGATTTGGTGGTCTAAAAAAGTGCGTTTTTTCGCACCGTATAAACATGACCCATCATTCGCCACCAACTTTAATTTATGACATCACACACACACGCGCGCATGCTCGTGTAGACAACCTGTACAAGCATGGAAAATGTGCGTAACAATTAGAAGCTCAATTGACCGTCGTTAAACAAGATTGCTAACGGCTAACACACACAACCATTAAGTGGAATAGTGTTAGCCATGCTCGAACAATCCAATACACTTTTAAAGCGCGTTTTAAACGTGCACGGAATGCGTCTAACCGCGGTCAATCTTGGCATTTTCTTCGTTGAAACATCAAAATAAATAAATAAAATTAACTTAAAAAACAAATTTAATTTTAAATTAATTTAATTAAATTTGTTCCATGTACTGTATTTTATATTGTTTACACGGTTTAGTATAAAAGTAAGGAAACCGTGTCAATAAAACATTATATTAGCCCCTTCAAAGAACCGGTAGATGGTTAAGACCACTCCTCTACTCTTCATAACAGTTTGGAACCTTAAAAGTCGAACTATGTACATTTGGTCGGGCACTATTTTCTCAAAGTTGTTTATAGCAAAAAAAAAAATATATTCAAAAGTGTAAGTTTTTGCTTTTAAGGTATAAATGCTTTTAAAAGGAACCCAAAATTTTCCGACTCTCCAGATCGTAGTATCGAGGCTCTGTTTCGTTGCCTCAATTGAAAATCCACTTAAAATATCGCTATTTGAGCATTGTGGGTCAACAGTCAAATCTATGACCGACCAAATGTACTGTGTACATGCTTTTTCTTTTAAGAGTTCCTGGGTACGAAAGAGGGTCCCATTTGGTGAGTTGCTTCTCCAGGAAACTACTATAAAGGTGCGAACATCAATTTGAACCTTTGTCTTTAATTAATAAGACCAAAGTCTTATTTTATAGCACACCATGTTAAGTTAAATGTCGTAGTTTCTCGCCTTAAATTACCACTATAAATTGTTGCAAGGTTAGATTTTCAAAACCACATTCAACTTTTGCATTTGCGCAAAATGATATTTTTTGCTATTTGTTTTTCTATTTACGCGGCAATACACTGCAAATTTTTTTACATGCCCCGGCATGTATTTTTTTCCGTAAATCTAATTTTTGTAAACTTTTAAGTGCTCGAAAAATTCCAAAATAATTTTAGGAATGTTAATTTAAATTTTTTTAAAAAAAAATAATAATAATAATAATTCAGTATTAAATAAATAAATAAAAAACCACTGAAATTGTTAAATTATTATAAAACTAATTTTATGAAGTACAATTCAATTACATAAAAAATACTAAGAAAACGTACTTTATTGTTTTGTTTATGCACACAATTTTATAGAAACTGCAAATAAAAAGTTGAAAAGCTTTCTGTCTACGCTCTTTTTAACGTGCAACTATTAAATTATGCAATTACCATTAAGTTACCAAATTTGCCTCAGAACTTGCCCCCTAAATAAATCAAACCCAAAATTTTACGATTTCCTTCATCTTAATATTTCGCATTAAAACTGGCGTCGTAAATTTTATTATTAGCCTCAAATTCGAGTCCGCCTAGTCACTCCATTATTCTATCAGATAAATAGGCTCATCACATTATTTACTAAAAATAAATTATACACAGTACATGTACTGAATAAGTTATTTTTTTTCTCAGTACCTTGGGCTTTATCTTTTAATTTAAAAATAATTAGGCAATTTTTCTCATAACTAAAAATTAAAAAAAAAAAAAAAAAAATACATGTTTACAACTCAGCGAATTTTGAAACACATTGACGTTTCCAGAGTAGCAACTAAACGATTCAATTAAGATTATTAATGTTAAAATATGCGGTGACATCAGAAAATGATTTCCTCCTCCTCCTCTCTCATCATTTATCCCATCTTTTAAATTTCTTTCCGCTTCGACTGTTCTTTCTTTCCAGTCACCAAATTTAATAAAAAACTAGGAGTTTAATAGAATTAAGTCTGACATTAAGCGATGTCTGCCTCCGCCTATATTATAATACGACCTCTAATTTGGCGAGAATTGACCTCGTACAGCGCGCCCTCTATATCATCATTAAGATGCATCATTCATCCTAAATCCTCTCGCTCACCAACTTCATAAGGGAAAAAACGAACAAAAAAAAAAAAAAAAAGAAAGCGATAAAAAAAAGAGAAAAATTTCTTCTGTACCGTACTAATAATTCGAGCTCCCATACCACCCACACACCGTTACGAAACTGCTGAACGCTAAGAAAAAAAAATCTTTCAAACGTTAGGTATCCGTAAAAAATAGCTGTGTGATAGCGCGCATTTTCCAACCCATCAATTTCTGATTTCAGTTCCCCAAAATTTGTTCTGAATAGAAAATGGCTTTTTTGGTCAATTTCCTCCGCCCCTCCATCCAACCCTCTCCCACCTCTTATTCTTCACCTCCTCAATTTCTATTGATATTTATTTGTCGGTGCAATAAAACAGCTGAAAACGCGCGCCATTAAAGTGCTTTTTGCTGACGTCATTCAACCTATTTTTCCCATTATTTTTCAATCAATTTTCATAGAATTGATCGACGGTTGCCGAGACCGACGTTAAAAATTCTAATTACACAGATATTAATAATTATAAAATGAGTAAGGGAGGAGAGGGGAGGGATGGAAAGACGTTAATTAAATGTGTCACATGACATAGGGGAGATTATTGTTGTTGACATTTGCATTTCTTATGCCATTAGCAAAATATTCGGCGCCTACTGCCGTCGCTATCCATCCACCAACTAAGAATGCTGTCGACATTCAGCCGTCGATATCGCTCAAATTCCCCACGTGTGACGTCACAAACTCCAAACTAACCGCAACTCAAAATGTTAGCTTCCATGTCAATTCTTTTAAGCTCTTGCAGCACACACAGGCATACCATACATTTTGCAGAGTGGGTTTCCGTACGGCTTTGTTTACCAGTAGTTCTAAGCATTTAATCTTTTTTTTTTTTTTTGGACAACAGGTTTTTAGTTCATGCAGCACATGTAATAGGATTTTATTGGGTAAAAATAATCCGAAATAATTTCCATCCTGATGTCGGATTTTACACGGTGACATACGTTTTTAATTTGGGTGCTTTCAAAAGGGATTTCTAAATACTGATTACTGAGATTGCACCAGATTTATAAATGACTAATGCTTGATTTAAAGTTTTGGTAACGACAAAAAAATATTATTTTACGAGTTTAAACAACCGTAAACAAGATTTAGTTACAACAATTTCATTTTATTGAGATGATCAAAACTAGCAATACAGTAGTTTAAAAAAAAAAGTAAAGAAAACATGGAAAACAATATTATTATGGAAGTTTTCTTTTAGCTGCGTATACTTTTAAACCTCTCATTGGTAACCATAACAATATCCGAGCAGCATAAAAAGATTTAAATAAAGCAAACTCTTAGCTGCGCAATAATTCTGATTTCTATGCTTTTCACTTGGTTAAATGTGCAAATTAAAAGTTGGAAGAATCTTTGGTTATAGCAATTTGTACTTCACATGTTGGCGGGCAAAAAATTATTAAAACTCAAGTTTGAAAATCTATTATTTTATCTCACCGCTAAAAGCATTTGGCAACCAGAGTTTTAAACTTAAATAAGTATTGTGTTCAAAAGTGAAATGCATTCCTTGATAATATAGGCACTTAAAAATAGAACCATTAAAAATCTCTATACAAAAAAAAAAGCCAAATTAGCCTTCCATCCTTGAAATACTTAATTTTCTAAAAGCGTGTCCCATTCATAAGAAACGTTTATTTTTATAATAATCTACAACATAAGTGTCAATTAAAAGCCTTTTTAATTAAAAATGAATAACAGCGATTGTAAAAAAAAAACATAGAATGGCTTTTCATTCATTCATTTTGATTATAAAAAAACATAAATAAATTCCAAATTCTCTGTCATTATCTTTTAACATGCTATGCAAATAAACAGGATGCGGTTTACAAGTTTAAAAAAGAAAACTATTCATTAAATTCAATGAAGAATACAAACGACATTTCAAAACATTTTTAATCACTCGAAAATTAAATTTATGATTAAACAAAGTGAGTAATGTACAGTACTGAATAAGTCCAACATAAACATAAATGGCTTCTTTGTTTTCCCCAAATTTTTTAATGGCTACTTGGTTATAATGTCCTTGGATATAACGTTACCTTAGATGTATTTCCCTTACGATTAAAAAAAAAAAAAAAACGATAACTTCAACTTATAGCGTCAAAAAAGTCGAAACAATAACTTTTTTTTACTAGATTTTTGCAATTTTTGGTTGCCATAAAAAACCTTGAACAGTACATGTACATGCACCATACTATATACCCATAACTTTCGAGCAACGTGTATTTTTACTTAATAATTATTAAATTAGATCTTCTTTATTAAAATTAATGCAAAAACCTTATCAACTTTAACCAAATTTTTCCAAAAAAAAAAAAATTAATTTACGAGTCAAAAAAAAAAAACCACGTGTTTTCTCAGAGATTAACGTATTTATTTTTTATCTAATAAAAAAGTTAACGCTTTGAACGACGTCACCACAGCAACTAACAACACAAACTTAAAAAAAAAAGAAAGAAAAGAAAATCTCAAAGATAAAAGTGCGATGGAACAGAAGCTTAGCAAAGTCAGCAGCATTACGAACCGCCTTTCATCTTCCATCCTTTCATCCACCTAACCCCCACCATCTTCTCCCAACATCACCCACCCATCCTACCTCACCATCTTGTTCTTGTTTGCCATCCTAGTTCACCGTGCTCGCAAATTTAATTTCCGATGAAAATTAAGACTAATACAATTAAGCCATAAGAAGAAAAAGAAGAAGAAAAAAAAAAAGAAATAAAAAATAAAGTTAAAAGATTTTCATCTGCAAAAATTTTTTCCTCTTCCTCCTTTAAAATTTTTCCTGATAAAATCAACATAAAAAAAATATTTAAATAAAAACGTTAAAAGTTTCACGTTCAAATTTACATAAAAATTTTTATTTTCAAAGCAAAAAAAAAAAAAAAATCCCAAAGATTATCAATACTTTTCCATCGAGACATGTGTTTTCTTTTCATTTATTTTTACTCTTCCTTAAGCAATTTTCTGCTCTTATTTACCTCCGAAAGACGAAAAAAAAAATATTAATTACAAAAGCAAAACTAAAAAAAAAATTATGAATAATAAATGTTATTTAATAAGTAGCAGATGTGTTTGTTTAGATGAAAATGACGAGGATTTTCTTTCTCCGTTAATTTGCGGTAAAAATACGACGTAAACGCAACGTTTTAATTACAATTTTTTTTTCTCTCTCTCCCTTTTTATTATTTAAATCTTAAAAATGCGCCCAAGAAAATGATGATGAAAAATAATTCCCCCGACTTAGACTTTGACCTCTCACATGGCCTCTTTTCTCGCACGTGACCTAAAGCTTTCGTCTTCTTCTTCTTCCAACTTATTTCCGCCTACTTCCCTTTCATTATCCCACGATATATTATTATTCTCCCGCCCATTCTCTCATTCCAATAAATTTTTCCGAATAAAAATCTAATTTCTAGGCAAAATCCAACCTACGCGTGACGTCACGTCTCCCCCAACCCCATAATCTTCCTCCTTTCCTTACCCACCCCCCCTCCTCCTACCAACCAACCGCATTTAGCCCGAATATCACCCGGGTTGGGAATGGGGTCGCCCGTCTCTTCCAATTACTTTCGCGCTCATAATTCGATTAAGCCCCGCCCACCCCTCCTTTTTGTCTTGGAGACGTTATAAGACGCACTGCTGTCGTGTGAATCACTCTCAACTTTAATTACAAAAACAAACAGCAGGAGTCGCATGGTCGCTATCATTCAAATATACGACCGGCGTCTTCCTCCTACTTCTCGCCC
Source organism: Polydesmus complanatus (assembly GCA_034692225.1). Classification (NCBI taxonomy): domain Eukaryota; kingdom Metazoa; phylum Arthropoda; class Diplopoda; order Polydesmida; family Polydesmidae; genus Polydesmus; species Polydesmus complanatus. The sequence continues at coordinate 14,109 of JAQGAZ010001469.1, forward strand.
ACTACCACGAGATGACGACATCAATTTTCATAAAAATGCATAATTAGTTCAGTCAACCGCAAAAGCAAAGCGAAAACAAAGCGGAAACGCCGCCGCCGCCTATGTAACTCAGGCTCCGTGACGTCACTAGTCGTACAATTTGCGCTTTTTCTCTTAATTTAATTGTAAAAATTTAATTAAAATTTTGTTGCTAGGTCGTTATTTTTTATTATTATTTTTTTTTTTTAATTCTTTTCACTCCTTTTTCGCGAAGAATAATCACGTGTCAGACGTCACTCATTCGTTTGCGCGTGCGCTTGTAAATAATAAATTGGCACGTGTAATTCGGCAATTGAACACGAAACAATTAAGCGGTTATAAATGCACTTATTATTTTTCTTTACACTAAACGATCCTCTTTCTCATTTTTTTTTTCTCTGAACCCAACGCGATCAGTCATTCATTTCGAGACAGAACGATGCAAAAGAGAGAGCAAGAAGAAAAAAAAAATATAGTAATTTTTTTTTTCTATTTTTTTTATTTTTTTTTTTTTCCTTCTATCTCCGTCCAAAATATAAAGGAAAACAATGAGTATCGATTGATCCATCTATCTTTTCGGCATCAAATATAATCGACATAACGTGCTTGTGACAAATTTCAACATGTTGTCATCAATTTCCGCATCACGTGATCAATTTCGCCCGCTTATTTTTTTTTTCTTTCTTCTTACACACTTTCTCATCTTTATCCCCATCCTTTTATCTCTTACGTTAGACTACGTTCGTCTGCGTAAGCCCCTATTGATTCCATCAAATCCGTCTTTATTCAAACGCAACAACAAACTTATCTACACTTTATAGTAATAATAATAATGAAAGAAAAAATGCATATGAAGCGAACTCTAGCGTGTAAATCATAAATTAAAAATACAAAAAAAAGGGTTACGCGTTAATAGATAAAAGTAAATATAAAATGCAGCGGGTGTCGCGGATAAAAGATTGTGTTTTAAGTGCTAGAAGAATAGCGCATTTAATGTTAGCCGTAGAAAAATCATCGATTCTCGGTTCAATATATTTGTGTTGACGGTTCGACAAATTTAATCAAAAAAGAAAAAAAATCTAATCCAATTTTATCAGTATTTTCGAAAGAGTTTCAATTGTTGATATCTTTAAGTGTGTAATAGAAAATAAAAGAAATGTTTCTTACCGTGGTATTGAAAATTGGACTTGTTGACATAAAACGGAAATCTAAAAAAAAAAATAATAATAATTAATTATTGTTATAAAATTTTAAAATTGGATAATAATTATTAATACAGTATGCAGTAAAACTAAGATTATTTTTACACCACAGTTTTTTATAGTGCTTATTACCTCCCCATAAATTTTTTTTTTTACGATGGTCCATAACTCACATCAGAATAAATCCCAAAAGATAATAAATTTTCATAAAAAAAAGTCATTTTCCTTACTAAAGCTGGAAAAGAAAATGCAGTACGAGTATCATAGTGCAATTAGCGTTGGGTGCCATTTGCCAAGTGGGATAAAATCGTAGCTACTACGAGGGCAAAAAGGAGAAATTTTCCAAAAATGACGTACTGAATCTGTGCTCATTAGTATGCTCCTCAACTTTTAATCATCGCTTCCTTTTATTTAATTAAAAAAAAAAAAAGAACCAAAATCACGAGCAAAGTGATATCCTTTCAGGCGTTGCGCTTTTATTTTTAATTTTTAATTAAAAACTTATTAGTTACCGGTACTTTTAAATTACTGCACAATTAAAAATACCAGCATTTATTTTACTTCCGTTTTATTTATTGGCAGCTAGTTTAGCTAATAGCAAAATGATTAAACATTTCATATTACAAGCCGAAAAAATACAACTCAAAACAAAAGACTTTTTTTTTTAAAAAAAGTTGTGCATTTAGAAAGTTATTGATTTTCAGTTTTGACAACCGGGAGCGCGCAATTGATATTGAATTATAAATGAACTAAAATTTTATTATTTTTCACTCAACGTTGTCTATAGCAAAATCCAATGAAACTGTATGATCGTAATGAAGTTACAAAATATATATTCAAAAATGGAAATTGTCTCTCTTTTTTTTTTCAATGTTCAAACCTTAATAGAAAAACAAATACTATATACATTTTAAAAGCTATGTAAGTATTAAAAATAGACGTGCTTGTTAAAATTGTAACGGTTCAATATTTTTGTTCGAATGGATTCGCTGAGCGGAGTAAATTAAAAATATCCAAACAAATGTTTAACAAATCTAATAATAATAATAAATGTATTTTTTTTTTGTATTTCCTAGGACCGTCGAGGGAACCTGAATTTGCGGAACAAGTGCCTAACATCACGGTAGCGGTGGGTCGGGAAGCCGTATTACCCTGTGTAGTTGACCATTTATCCGGTTACATTGTAAGTCACTCACACGTCACGTAGGCGCATTATAACCTTAATCAAAAATTGTTTTTATTTAATCATCGTACCATAGGTGGCATGGATCAAGGTGGATACTCAAACCATTTATACTATTCACACGCGCGTCATAAGTCATAGTCCGCGAATCTTAGCCACGCACAATGGACACCGGATATGGAATCTACACATCCGGGATGTACAGGAGACCGACAGAGGTTATTACATGTGCCAAATCAACACAGTCCCTATGAAACATCAAGTCGGATACATCGACATCGTAGGTGAGTCGGATCATCGCTTCCTCCTTCCACTTCCGTTTACATTCCCCCCTCCAACTTTCTTTGGAAAGGAGGAAGGGAGAGAAGTAGAGGGTGGGGGGGAAAAAACCCTTTTTCTCAAAAATTCTTTAAATATTTAAATAGTAAAATGCAAAGATCGTCCATTTTGTCATTCATCACCCTACTTTACGTCAGTATCGTTGATATAAAGCAGCGCCCTCTACGCTCGTGCGCGTAGAAAAACATGGAGAAGAAAAAATCTTAAGAGAGCACATTTATCAGCGTTAGGACACGCTCGGGAGAATTTTATCGCTTATAATACATTGGTGTTACGCATGCGCACTACTATAACATTCGAGAGCATTTTTTTTTTTTTTGGTAACATATAAAGTTATGCGCGTACATTAGGTGTAGTCGGCTTTTTTACATTGACTAATATAAGACTGTGTATTTATTGAGTTACGTACTGAACATTATAATAGGACTACATAACATTACACGTACAGCAACCATTTATATCCCTTTAATCGAGAAGTTGAATTGAGGGGAAATCATAAATTTTGTCGAAGCTATAGCAATAAATTTTTTTTTTTTCACCCTCTGCAAAATTTATTTTTGAGAAATTTAAATTATTCACCTAAGAATTTCAGTTGCAAATGAAGGGACTTAAAATACGATCGAAAAATTCTACAAAAAAAAAATGCCCATCTTCATAAATTATTCTTAAAAAAAATGTTTTAAAAAAATGGTACTGTGCTTTAAAGAATTTTTGTTTAATTATTCTCTTAAGATTGAAAGTTACAAACTGTAAAAAAATTTATATGGAAATATAATCAAACGGCTTTGTAATCGAAAATGTTCCACGATAAATAGTTTCTGTGTGTAAAAAAAAAAAAAAGCATGAAAGCACAAGAAAAGACATTTGACATTTGGTCCGGCAATCGATCACCAGGGGGCGTCGCATCAAGTGTCACTACCACTTTTTTTCCTCCAACATTTTCCGTTTTCTTTTTATTTTATTTTTTAAATAAATAAATAAAATAAAAAAAAAGAAGTAGAAAAAGAAAAGCGAGGGCATTAAAGTGGCACGTGAATAAGTTGTAGGCCTCTTAATACGACCAATGCCACCGCCAATTTCAAGCAATTTTTTTTTTTCTACATTTTTTTTTTTTTTAATATTATTTATTTGTAGATGGCGCTAATTCCTATGTCAAAGTAAATCGCTTCTCATTCATCTCACTCATCATACTAAACAACCGACGACCAATTCTTTGCCTTCCTCCCCCATCCACTTCCTCTACGTCATTTTGTGACAAGAGAAAAAAGCCTGTAACAAATGCGAGAATAAAATACTGGGCGACTCTTTAAGTTATGCACTTTCTTTCGCAAGTCTGATAGATGATCCAAGTTCATCTATTCTACGCTCTTGTTACGGCGTTAAAATGTTTATTCTCCGTCGCGAGACGCAATTTAGAATTAAATGAAAATATCATAAATACTATCGTATTAATACCCGGGGATTTTCATCTTATTCCGAAGCATTTTCCTTTAATTTATCGATCTCATAAAAAACAAAAACAAAAACAAAAAAACCTCGTTGTTTAGTTCGTATTTATTACTCAAATATTTCCATTCTATGTGTAATTAAGAAAGATAGTATTATCAATATAAGCAATTAATTTAATTACGACGTGCTCGTCGCCTGCGCACTCTTTATTACTGCTGGATCGTTTACATTAGGAAATTTCAATCCATTGGATGCCGCCGGTTATTAAAGCCAATTGCCATCGTTTCCATATTTTATAATTGAATTAAATCTTTTTCATCCAGACAAGGCAGTAAATAGCTTTTTCCAAAATTTCATAACAATTCACATTTGTTATAAATAATTAATCATTTCAAACTCAACCCTGCAAGCTATTATAATTACCGTTTTAAATAAAATTCACAAAATCACTATAAAAATAAATAAATATAAAATAATGATTTAAACAACATAACAATAAAGCACCTATTCTAGAGCAAGCCGAATCCATCCGACAACAAAATCTCGTATAGTAAACCTGTAGTAAAACATGGTAATTTAACGCTTAGAGAAACATTATGACGTTAAAGTTTTAAAGCTTGAGAGCGTCTGTATCTCCCTTGTAAAATTTTGCCAAAATATTACAAGGTAGGCTACATGTACTGTGTTATAATATTCCTCCCTTATAATACAGTACTTGTATTTTTTTAAAGTTGAAAAGTTAATGTCTTAACACTTTGTAAGCATAACGTAAACATTTAAAATTTGCCATGAATGACGTGGGCAAACATAAATAATGCAGAGATTTCTATTGTATACAAATAAGTTTGAGAAAATGCCGTACGAGTTAATATAACGTTGATTTGCATAACGACAATGAGATAGCCGCTAAGTTCGAACTTTATTAAAAAAAATTATCGAGTTTTTTGTTTTCTCTTCACTTGGCACCTAAATCATTTTTTAAGCAACAATGAAGAGGGGGGAAAAAAAAAAGATAAAAAAAAGCCATAACACAAAACTCGATTAGAAGTAAATAGCAGAGATGACGTCATCGAGATAAATATAAAAAAAAACCACACACACATACACACAACAAAAACGAGTTTTCGGATAAGAAGCAGCCCATAAAATTAAGTACTCGACACGGGGCAGAAGAAAAAAACAACATCCTCGTGTGTTTAATAAACGGCGTGGTAAATCTGAACCAGAAAGATGGGTGGAGAAACCCGAGAAGGGAGATAATTTAATCCCCCCTCTCGAATCGTCTACATTAGAATATATTAAAACATAAATTGATGAGCTTCCAGGTTGAAATTTTGTGAGTAGAGAAAGAAAGAGATTAAGACATTAAAGCGCGAAAAACGGATGTTTGTCACGCATTTGGAATAAATACACCTCCTTCACTCTCTCTCTCTCTAGTCCCCCCAATCCAATACGTCACCTCATCTACCTCTCCACCCCTTACATATTCATTCGCCCCATCTACACATCAATAACGGCAAAGTGCAAAAGCAACAGCGGTGGCGGAGAAAAGTGAGCATTGACGTCGAATGAGATTGCTGTTGTTTTTTTTTTTTTTGTGGGGGGAAAGATTCGCACACCAGAGGGCGTTACTGAACGCCATACCACAACATCATAAATATATATTAAATCTCCTTCCCCCATTTCCCCTAACTCTCTAGATTTCGCCTCCCACCCACGTCTTATGCTTCCTAAACACCAACTACTTTCTTGTCGCGGGCTACCAGAAAAGTGGCAAAAAGATAAGTTATTGAATAAAAATAAATAAATAAAGCACGTGCTCTCGTGACAACAAACCACAATACTATTTATCATTCCAAACTTTGTAGTGCGCGAATATTAGTATAAATTATCCCACACGCGCTTTTCAACGACAAAAATTGTGAATACGACGTACAGGCCTTCCTTAATGACGCTAATTGCTTTTCTAACACGCGATGTAATTAATCGAGAAAATAAATTCCATCGTGAAGAAAATAATTGAAATGTAACCGTTGTTAAAGAGATCAAATGTGATGGGAATTAATAATTTCAATTTTTAATCAAGGAATAAATTTAATAAGGCGCCGAAACAATAGAAAGAATAATGCTACCGTAATGTTAACTTAATTAAATTATTACTGTAATCGGATACAATGGTAATATTATTATGTCGGTGCTATCAAGTTAATTCAACAAGTGCAAATACACGCGCCGTACAAGAGATGAATTTACAACAAAAGATGATAGCAGTCCAAGAATTTAAAAAAATAAAATAAATTGGCTTTCTTTTGGAATAGGCGGCCTATGCAGCCGTATGAACTTCGAAATAATATGGCTCTTAGTTCGCTATAAATAATCTTATGCACAATTTGTAGGCTAATAATAATTGTAAATTTATACGATGTTTATTGCGTGGGATTTTTCCTGATTGAGTGTCTTACTGTTTTCGCTGCATATTTTGCTTGTCTTGTTCAATATTCATTATCTCTTGTTATTTATTGGCGACTAATTTCAAATAAAAAAAGAAAAAAAAAAGAGGCCCTCAAATTGCAAAGCATGGCCCACCATGCCACAGGCTCACATAAATCAATAGTAGGCCTACGCTGCTACGCATACAATAGTTCTAACAAATCGGTTGAAAATACACAGTAGGTCAGATAATGAGTTCCTCGTAAATTCAATTCACTACCTCTTTTTTTTTAATAATACCAGTAATCATAATAAAAAAAATACATTCTTGACCTGATAAACTAGCTTTAATAATGTGAACCAACTTTCCATGACCTTGAAATTTGAATTAATCAGGTTATTTTGTTTACCATATTTGACAAATTAAATGCTTCCAGCATGCCATAAAAATAATAATTATGATACCGGGTGTTTCATGTATTAAGCCAGTTCATAACGGCGCTTGTGTGTTTATGATGTACACCAGTATACTGTAGCAGCGCGTTTAATGTGTACCTGTCTTAGTTTCCCTGGCGTCCTTGTCAAAATTGATAAATGTTCTCTTTTTATTGTCTACTTATTGCCTCAACTCATCCTGCGCCGAATCAGGTCCTTGACTACCCAAAAGGCCAGCCCTGGTTTAACTTGATACCGTATACGCTATAAAATGTAACTATAAAACGCCCCCGGGCAATGCCTCCTAGAAACACTTGTTAGCTCCCTCCCAAAGGGTTGTCACAGCTACTACATAGAGCAATAAGCAACTAGACTCAATAGAATGGTTGGCATCAGTTTTGTGTGACATTTGCTTACGAGTTACGACTCGCTTGAAGAAGTCAAATAAGCCTGTAGATCACCCTCGCGTGTGTTTGGCACCCGACAAGCTTTACATGGGTTGCTTATTCGTGTAAATGACTGAAAGCATGCAACAAGACTTTTTGGCAAACACGATAGACTTTATTTCACAACAAAGTAGCCAGCTGATCATGTCACCAACTAACTCAAAATACAATTTTGCACAAACTACAGACTTGTTTCCGGTACAGCGTGTCTGACGGATAATTACAGACTCACGGCATGTTATCATAATGTTGTGATTATGATAACAACTTTCCACGTTAAAGCAAGCAATGAACTTTAAAAAAATGTAAAAAATTAATAACGTACGCAGTAAAACCTAGTACGTGCTCCGGAACGCATGATTAATTTTACAATACAACATTTTGTTGAGTTGGTCTCAAAAGTAATGAGATTTCCCCACCTAAGCTAACCACCTGCTTTGTTTGAGCAAATTAAGAACACTTCCACTTTCGAAAACTCGCTCAATTCTGTTTATTCACCATAGAAAATAAAAATAATATAAAAGTTTTTGAACTGCAAATTGAATTTTCATTCATTCATTCACTCACGAGCATGCTTTTAGTCTTCAAATCATTTACACATCTGCAAAATAATTGTGCACGTAGCGTACATTTATATCATCGCAATAATTACACTACATTAACTTTACTTTTCATCGCTTCTCTTACGAAACGCAAGAAAATCGAGACGTCTGCTGCTTTTCAAATCCTTTTTTTTTATTCTTCTTTTAATAAAATTGTGTTGAATCTGCACAATACATTGCTTGTTATTATGCACTTTCATTTAGACGCTATTCAATTTGGATTTTCATTTACGCTATTGCTATTTACCCCGGAGCTCCACGAGGAAAAATTAGTTAACACCAAATTTAACCTAAAATGTATTAAGCGTAACTCAAAAATTATTATTAATTTCGAAAACAAAATTGGCTAATACTGCACTTCGTTGTAATGCTTTTATAATGAGTTAAAAATAACAAAAACAGAAAATAACAATTAAAAAAAACAGCGCCGCGATAATTTTACTGCGCTGTTTTTTCTAAATAGTAAACTAAATTTTTGAAATACTGTAGTAACAATGTTTAATAGAACGATCAATTTGAACAGATACTTGGAGAACAATATTGAACTACCAAAGTTGTTTATTGAGAATTCAAATACGCCATTTTAGTTGTATCTTTCGCATTTTTCCAAGAAAAAAATAACCACAATAAGGTTTACAAAATTAAACAATGTAGGCTATCTACAAAACTGAGCATACGCGGTATAAAAAGAAGAAAGGGCAACACATTTTATCCATGTCAGTTAGAAAGTGCATTGTCGCAAATGGTTATAAAATTCTACCAATTGTTGTTTACCTTAAAATGGATTACAGCAACAACTACAAAGATGCTGGGCTAGAAAATGCTTCTATTCGACGAAAACTTATTGTATCCAAAATAATTTTGAATATGATGTTCGTTTTACACATGTTTCTATTTTTTTTTATAAATTCACTTAAATTCAAAATATATAATCCAGCTAAGATTGTATGCAGTTGCGAACGAATAATAATACAGTAAATAAGCTTACATGTAGTACAGTCGATGAAGGTGTCGATACTGCTACAGTTGAGTTGTCCTTCTCTTAAAATAATAATACCGGTATTGAAGAAAAGTGACCTTGATTAAGAAAGGGAAAGGAACAATAATTGAGCCCAATCGAAATGCACCAACTTAAAACAATCTGCGATAAGCTATTCACCTAGCTTTAGGGCCCCCAATATATTATAACCTCAGCGACCTCAAGTTTGAAAATGATCAGAAGCAAAACTAGTTTTCCCAAGACCGGTAGATGGCATGCAATTTTAATAAATACTCTCCCGGGACGTAATTTTTTGTTGTTATTGTTGTACATTGTACTGTGCAAAAACTTTCGTTGTTACGAAAATTCATAGCGCTGGTATCGGCATTTTTAGAATAAGAAACTGTACAACTACGTGTACATGTACTCCAGACTCATTTTTAAATCGTTTAAGTTATTATTAAAATTAATATTCAAAGGAAACATAAAGCTGTGAATAATGAAGATAAATCCATAAAAGTTGGTAAAATATATCTAAAATATTCCGTAGAAATGTCAAAAAGCACCCCCTTAAGGCGGCTAAAACCTCAATGCATGAATTACATTAAAAATATCAAACGCAATAAATATCAGTAAACTTTGACCCACTTACAATACTTTCATACAGCCTTGAACAACCATCGAAGTTGATAACTGACTGTCTACTGTAATACCCGGTAGCCAAATGTCAGAATATGAAACGTTAAATAAAAATTAAATTTAATAAAAAGATAGTAAAAATCCAACTTACAGCAAGTTTTAATTAAAAAAAAATTTTTGTATTTAAACAAAATTAAATTTAAGAACTACAGAAATATCTTATTTATACTGTACATAACAATAAAGATAATGAAGATTGACTGTAACGAAGAAAAACAACCTTTCTATTCTTAATTAAAATCCAAAACACCAAATTAATTAAATTTACAACCTCCGAGCATTGTGTTCTTGGCATAAAATAAAAAAAGCCCCTTGAAATTGATGCAAAAATTGCCTCCTCCGCGTCTAATTTCGGTCGCTGTTTGTTGTGGTTAATCCATAATAATTCGATTATCAAGTGTGTTTGTTTATGCGCACATATTTCCGTCACTTCACACACACACGCTGCTGTTGCCATATTTCACTCTCAACCACGTTCACGCACTTCCCATATACCCCCACCCCCCTCCTACTCCTCACTCGTTTTTCAGTTTTCAAATTCAAATATATATAAAAAAAATATTAGTTGAGGTCCATCAAAAATTGATCGATTAGTTTCCTCGGAAAAACTTTAGGAGCCCTGCTACAGAAGTAAAGAAAAGTGTGGTGTGAACAGATGAAGATTGACGATACTCGTTTTCCATCACAAACGCAAACAAACTTCATCCCGCTTCCCATCCCCAAAATTCCGCCCCATTATTAAAAATAAATCTATAAGCGAATTTTTATCAAATAAATCCCAGAATTCACTTTTTTTTTCTCTCCCTCCCCTTAACTCTTATCCCTATCTCAACTTTTTTTTTATTTTGTTTTGCTTCATTTATAACAGTCAACAACAAACACCCTATAGAACGCTTGAAAAACAGCAGAGACACCGACGGAAGACAGAAAAAAAAGCAGTGTGGAAATAACGCATCTCTCTCACTAGATCTCCAATTATTCTTAATAAAAGATTTGCAGAGTCGTTTGTATGAAAATGGCTCCCTGGACATGCGTCTTTAACTTAAAAATAAATAAAAAGCGATGGAATCCTTTTATCTCTCGCTCTCCCGACAGATAAAAAAAGCAACAAAATAGTTGCCTCCGCCCCATCTCTTCCCTATCTCTCCTCCTGTTACTCCTCCCCCTCAAACATTTCCATATGGAAAACGAAAAACCTAATTTATTCTCTTCGGTTGGGTTGGGTTGGCAGACGACGCGCGCGCGCGTCACATATTTTCAAACGTCACAAAATGTAAACAAAACATCTGCCTCTATCAATTTTTTTATTATTATTTTTTTCAACAAATATACAATAACTACTTTCTTCCGTGCCTATTAAATTAAATTACGTGAAGATAGTAAAAAAAAAAATAATTTTTTTTTTTGGCTTCGTTTACATATGGCGAGTGGAACGTCGTCAAATAGTGGAAGAAGAAGAAGCGTCTACACTTTAAGTGGCTAAAAATCTGAGAAATGTTGGATGTGACATCGTTTAGATTTAAAAGAATGATTTTCTTTTCTCTCTCTCCTCCCTCCCCCGCCACCTTCTTTTCCGCTTTTAAAACACAACGCGCAAAACGTCAAACAATTTTTTCGTCATTTTCTCCGTCTTCTCCTTTGATTCATTTTCTGACGATGATAAAGATGGCAAATGTGAAATCCTGACAAGCGACCATCTTTCTTTTTTTTTTTATTTTAAAAAAATCCCTCAAAATATATAGCTAAAAAAAATAATACACACATATATATTTTTATGGGGGATGACAAGTGTAATCTAAACTTATTTTCATTTTGTCTCTCTCTCATTCTCTTTGTTGTGCGGGTGCAGAGCTGAGAAAACGATGTAAAAAGAATAGAGTAAATACAGAATGATGCTAAAGAGAATGAAGAAAAACAATATTTAAAAATATATCTATATACAGCGTATATAGAAATGAACATTTTCTCGCATTAATTTGGAATATATTAAATACAATGTCGTAAAAATGTTGTCTTATACAATATATCTATATTTAATTCTGACCTACAAAAACAATTTCGAAACGAAAAAAAAAAAAAGCAAAAATGTCAACTGCATATGCTGACGGAAATAAATAATAGGTGTAATCGAAAAATCTCACTCGTCAGTTGAAAAGTAATTGAAATATCTTTTTTCCGTCATTTTTTTTTCTTACTCTCTTTTCACGTATCTATTCAGCTCCAGTTAAACTACAATCAAAGCAAAATAATAAAAACAATAAATACCGTATGCTGTACATGTATATAAAACTAAAATAAGAATCATCTGATGTAAAAAAAACGTCTGATAAAAGTTCGATGCAGCTCGAATCAATCGTTTCGTACTACTACTTTAAGCTCTTTTTCCATTAAACTAAAACTACCTTCATCAATTTATAATTTGAGTGAAATCCTCTTAATATTTCAAAGCACAAATAAAAAGAAAAAAAAAATAGAATACGATCTGTCCTCCTTTCTATTTTCTGTAGATATCTTTGTTTTTTGCTAAAAAGGAGGGAGATGTTCGATAAACTTAGTAGGTTAATATTCGTATATGTACGAGTCATAACAAAAACGAATAATTAAAAAAAAATTAAATACATATACGGTACTTTTTATTTAAAACGTTCTCGTAAATTAAATAAAAGTTTGACCAAACAAAGTGTAAATTTTTAATTACTTGGCATTCCGGACCTCAGCAATAAATAAAAAAAAAGAGACAAATTTAATATTCAACGAGTACCGGTACTTGTTGCCCTCTTATAAAAGCATAGTATACCGGTAACTATCCTTGCTTCTTGGTTGTTTTCAGTGAATTCCTAAAAGAACCTCTTAGGCCCGTAGCCTCAAACGCTCTAATCGAATTTGCTCAAAATGAACTAGAATAACTGAAGAATTAATTTAGTTTCATCACTTCTGTACTAAAGGAATGCATTAGCTGAGTATATCATTGCAAAGGTCTTAGCATTAAAAAAATTTAAATTTGTTTCAAAGTGAGATGAAATTAATTACCGTACGCGTATTTTAAAAATACCAACAAGTTTTATATTTTAGCAAGTTGTAGGATGACGATTGCCATTTTATAATTTCCTAATATTAAGTAATATACGGCAATAATAACTGCATAATAGTCAAAAGTAAAGTTAAACGCAAAATCTTATACTGTATAAAAACTAAAAATTATAACATGTAATGCGAGTATTTGCAAGACAGCTTAGTAGATTTTACCGATTGTTGGTGTAGCAAGTACATGTATGGAGGAGAGAGGGAACAGGAGACAACTTCCCCAAACGCAATTTTAAAAAAAAAAACTAAATGTATCACTTTCCCCCAAAAAACAATGTTGCTAGTTCGACGTTTGCTTATTACTGTATATGATTTTATTTTTATTTTTACACATATGCCAGCAAAAAAATAATTTTTTTAATGAGAGGAGGGGGTTAGCACAGCAACAATGATAGTGTCCGTGGGTGCCACATACCCTCGGACCGCCCCTTTTACGTTGGATATTATTTTACGGTAGGTAAACATGCACCAAACTACTGTATTGTAAAAATGGCTTTTTAGTATAATAGTATAGTACCGGTATAGGATTAGTTCAAAATGCCTATTGCCTTTTTTACGTGGCCTAAGATCTAGTTAGATCGGTTATCAGAATGCGGAAAACGATGTTTGGCCATTTGTTGAAGCTTCCGACGTGTCGTGCGTACAAAAAGAAAACAAACACTGACACGTAAATTGACATCAAGAACAAATTACAGTACCTCTATTATCCTCCGCCAATTAAGTATCAGTTTTATTTTTATAGCGATTTTTTACCGTTTTTGTAAACAATCGGATATTCCTTTATATACAGTATATCTATCTACAGTATTTCTCTCCCTTCTTTTTTTTCTTTTCTTTATTTTGCTCGAGTTGATGCGATTGAAAAAGAAATAAAATTGTCTTTTCTAACATCAAAAGAAATCACCGTATCCTGCTCGTCGAAACAAAAATACAATTATTTCAATGAGCGAACACGTTTCCTATATTTATTCTTTTCCTTTCTCGTTTATTCAGTGCCACCGGATATCATCTACGAGCAGTCGAGCTCAGACATGGCCGTAACCGAGTCTGGAAACGCATCGCTTTTCTGCAAGGCCGCTGGATATCCAAAACCAAACATCACGTGGACGAGAGAAGACGGAGGGAAAATAATTATTAGAAATAATAATAAAGAAAAAGTCAAAGGTAAAGAAACTGCGCTACTCATTTACGAACAAATTCGCTTCTCTTGAAATTTTTACTTGATTAATTTTTCTTTTGCCTTCTGGCAAATCGTCTTCGAAAAATAACAAGACTTTTAATTATCGATCCTTCACTAATAAAAACTAGGCGCACATGTACAGTAGAAAGCGTATTTCATTATTCGTTGTACAATTTTTATTTTGATTTCTTATTTTTTTTTTTTTAAATAATATAAGCTATAATGTCTTCGTCGCAATAATAAAATATGAAAAATATGCTTTTCTTTAGATTCGAACAAGTGTATAAAAACATTGAAGTTAATCTTTAAATAATACAGTATATTGTTTTTGAAAAATGCACAAAAAAAATTTATTGGCTACCTAATGAGGCAAAAATTCCACCATTAATTTCTAAAGATTAATTCAACCGGAAATGAAACTATACCTAGAATAAAATTACCCGACCTTAAATTATAATAAGTTAATTAAATTTACTTAACCTAGTTTACATCTATTTTTTTCGATTTCGATCAACGTTTTCGTTAGCGATTGATAGATAAAAAAAGAGTTTGGTAACGTTTTTTTTTTTTACATCAAAATGTTTTTTCAGCTTTTGAATAAATACATAAACAACGAAGAAATATAATAAAAGCTTGAAAATTAGCATATCAAAAAAATGTCAAATGTATTTCTTAATAAAAATTTTAAAGTTATTGCTCAAGGAATAATAAAGTTCCAAAATAATCATCGCGAGAAATATTAATTCAAAAGAAAAAGAAGAAACCCCCCACCCCATAAATTTGTAGCTTATAAACCACAATAGCCTAGAGCCCTCGTCGGCAAACTGCGGCTCTAGAGCCACATGCGGCTCTTTGGCCTTTCGAGTGTGGCTCATCCACAAAATCCTACTTGCACCGTAAAATGAGGGGCAACTGTCCCAAATGTTAAAAATTTTATTATTTTGTCCAAAAAATGGACAAAAT
>JAQGAZ010001470.1:0-29115 GCA_034692225.1 Polydesmus complanatus
AAAAAAAAAAAATCTGGCCTGAATTATTGAGCCGAGATGGAAACAATAGAAATAACCCTAGTGTTTGGCAGTTGATTGTGCAGGTAAGCTGAAGGGTGGAGCGTCGCACGCAACGATGATGTCATCGGCCGAATGACGTATTAGGTCAAAAACGTCGATCACGGTTGCGATCTTCGCCGAACATTTTGAAGATCAGCGGCGAAATAAACGTCGGTCATTACAAAACTGACCATCAATCCGCCCCTTCCTCATTTATTATTATTTTTTTAATCGTGAAACGTCAAAATTTTTATCTTTATTGTTTTCCGGCAATTTATTTATAGCAATAGAAAATTTATTAACGATTATAGGTGAATCGTGGATATATTATAGAATAATAATTGAAAAAAACAAAACCACGAAATATAAAAAAGTTTTTATAAATAAAATATCAAATTGGGCATCAATAATCTTTAACTCACTTCATAATTCAAAGGTAATATCTACTTCATTCATCTTCACAAGAAAACTGTTAAACTCTTACTTAATGAGAGAGAGAGAGAGAAAAAAAAAAAAAACTTTAAAATTAATCTCTTAAATAGAACAAATGTCGCACAAATTAAAATCTTGGCTCTTATTTAGATTTATGCCGCTACCCTTGGTCGCACCACAAAGCTGTAACCATAAATTTCCGTTTCTCATCATTGAAAATTTCAAATAACCTAGATTAATCATGGATATACAATCTGCTATTTACATCCGCATAATAAATTAATAAACTACTGTACTTTACAGTAACTTATGTAGCTTATTCCGCTATGCGACACTCAAATATCCGCGGTCTCGACCCTGGCAGATAATTTAAGAACATGTACTGTAGCACTAATAAAATGCAGTTATAAGATGTAAATGTTAAAGATAACATTGTCATTATAAAAAGTATAAATTTTAAAACGTTCGTACGTAGTAGCAAATAACGCATAGCAAACTTCAGAAACACGAGCCTTTTGATGCACAAACAGAGAATCTATAGAACGTATTGTAAAAGTTTATCAAAAAATACTTGTATTAAGCTTATTGAATAATCAAAGTTAGTAAAATCACATTAAAAAATTTCGCTGGACTGATATTTTTTACACGAAATCCAACCATTTTTTTTTTTTTTTTTGGTAGTCACAATGACGCTCTTATTAGATCATAATGATATTATAAATATTTTCATAACTGGGCTAAATAAAATTAATCATAACCAACTCAAGTGTTTTTTTTTTTTTTTTTTTGCTTAAATAAAAAAAGGCTAATTTAATCTCATTTTGAACGCGGGTCATCATTGACCACCGTCGCAAACACTTTTACCAACTGTAATATTTTTATTCAATAACTTATACCATTTTTCAGCATAATTATTCAATTAAAAAACGTACTTAAAGCAATAATTTATTTTATTTCTGATTTTGCAATCAACTGTGTTTGAAGAACTTAAAAAATTGCGAACTTGGAAGTATTTTAATCTGTTAAGAGTTATCATTCTCATGATAGCGAATCTACTAATTATTAACACGTGAAAAGTTCGTAACATTTTATGTTTTCAAAACGCAACAGCTCAAATTAATAATTTTAAAAAAAAAAAAAAAAATCAACTTTTAATATTTTTTCCAACGATATTTATACGAACCAAATAATGTACTTACAAACTATTAAAATTCCAGATTTAATTCATTCTTTCTCTTAATAATTTTAGTTTTTCCGCGAAATGTTATTCATTAATATTCATACTTAATTGCATAATATTTATGTCAATTATACCCAAAATGATTAAATTTGTATGAAGCGTAAACAACAAGCTTTTGACAAACCAGCTGCAATGGCGTCACGTCCTTTCTATAGCAAAATAATTTTAGCTTTTAATTATTTTCAACGATTATAAAATGAAAATTATTAAGGTGGAAGGATTTTCGTTTATTATTCCAGTCTTAAGATAGAGAGAGCGAGGAAGAAAAAAAAAAGCCTAACTTCGATACTGGTAAAACAGGTTTTTCTTTTTTAAACAAAAACAAACAAGAAAAAAAGAACAACAGGTGACGATATCTTCGGCGCCATCTATTGACAGCATTCTCAAACTCAAGCGTATTTTCTCCAACAACAACAACGACAAAAAAAAAAGGCTAATCAATAATAAACAGCTCTTCTTATAAATTAATTTCGTTAATGTTGCTGATATTAATGACTCAAAAGGAAATACGTGTTATTTTTTTCTCCGCAAAATGATAAAAAAAAAAAGAAAAAAATGATGCAATTAGCGCTGAACAACTTAATCAATCCATGTTAAATTCCTTTCGAAAAACGATGAGATCATCGAGGAAATGTGTAAACTAGTCGAGGTCAGTTTGAGTGAAAATCCGAACCTTCCCTCCAAAACTCAGTACTGCCAAAACTCTAACCTGCGTTTCAGTTCAGTAATATGAGTTTGAGTAAACCCCATGAAAACTTTGACCTAAAGTGTTCTATCTGAACATCACTTCAAAACTTATCGTCATTTAGCCCTCGCTTTATCATTGTTTTTCCCCGATTTCATACAGATAATTCAACAGGTGATTTTTATCAATCTCTTCATATTCGAGATAATAATTTTTCTATTTTCAGAAGTGTTATTTTTTTTTTTAAATAAAAATTTCATTTTTTATTTACGGTAATCAAAAAAGAAAAACGACAATATAAAAAAAAAATTATTTAAAATTCCTCGTTTTTTATACTACCGTAATTTTAACCCAGGCTTATAATTTTCTCCGTTTAAAATATGTGAGAGGGTACATTTTCCAGGAAAAAACAATTTCAAAATTCATTTCTTGAAATATTGACTGAATCAGCGGTTCATACTAATCATTATCGACCAGCCTAAAGCACAATTTCTTTTTCAAAAACAACTAAAAAAAAATTATAATAACAATCACAGATGGAGTCTTCTCTCTACGTCAAAACTTCATGAGACATACACGAACCTGGCCAACATCATAAAAATAACAACAGACTCGTCAAAGGCGTCAATTTCTTCGAAAAAAAATAAAAATCATTACGTACGCAAATTCCCTTCAAACAATTACGACTTTGATTGAAAACAAGTAAAGAAAAGCCTTGAAAAGCAATCAAAGATCACAAAATTTCTGATAAAAGCCATAACTACTTTAAATAAATAACAATAAAATAATTTTAACTAATAAAATTAAAGTTGGCAACTAAAAAAAAAGCCGCGTACTAGTATTTTCGCTTTTCATAATTATATAGGTGAGAAAAAATATACGGTAATTAAAAGCTAAATTTTAATGATATAGCTTAGGGCCTAGATTTTTACACTCTCGCTTACCTTTATCATAATTTATAGGCTATTTAAAATACTGAAAAGAAAAAGTATTAAAAACGTCTTTTGACGTCATGATTCCGGCAATGGTCAAACACCTGTTGCCAATTTGCATCATTCAAATTACAACACATATATTAGTAATTCGGCTCATTTTCTTTCTAAATTTAATTTCATTACACAGTAATAAAAGTACAGTAACTGGTTTTCTTTTTATTAAAAAAAAAACTTTAAATTAGAATGACGTCATTTATTCGCGAGTAATACGAATGTGAAACTGATTAACGTTATGTGCAATTTTGGAAAAAAAAAAGTGAGTGGCCTAACGCATCCGCAGTCATTTTCTGTTTTTCGTCAATATCAACCTAGTGACACGAGCAATAATTTCGTTGTAAGAGAAAAACCAACTGTTTGTTTTCCTAAGCTGTTGCTAAAATGTTGACATGTTTAATTCGGCCACTGACCCAACCAGCGAGTGTATATTATAGTGGCAGGCTTTTGATTTCTTGTTTTGATTTGGCGGCCATAACTTTACACTGTACACGCTGAGCGCAACCCGAATAATGTCGGACAAAACTGCTTTCACATAATAATAATATTAATAACGTATTCGGATCTAGAGAAGACAAACGTTTGACCAAATTCTTGTAGAGTTGAGCAACGATGACTCAACACGAATCACATTGACCCTTGTTTTCTCCTACTCCCCGTTCGTCTTGGCCAGCGATTATTAATTACTCCTCCCACTTACCTAGTACGGCCTGCAGGTCCTGGTCATCACCCAACACATCTTCCATCTTCGCACGAACGAATGGGCCCACAATGGTCAATCCATATTTCCATCAAAATCGAGGCTTTTCACAAACCTTAAAATGATTGTTCACTTATTAGCGTAATCCGAGACAACAAAACACTACTTTTTTTATGCTGGGTTTTTGTTCTATAGATCAGATTGAAACTTAAGGCGATTCTCAGAATTTACCTGCTCAGCAAGTTTATTGAATCACGTGGTACGCTAACTTGGTAATACAAAAGGGGTTCCTGTTTTTAGTGGTTTTTTTTTTATTTGGCTTCTCGTTTTTCAGTTGGGTAGCGATGTGGACATTTTTCCGCTACAACGCTTTTGTCCCTCCGAAGCTTCGGAGAATGAGAAAGCCGCTCTAGAGCTAATTTCAACTTCAGGTAATAGTAAGCAGCCAATGTCGCCATCTACCGATGAACATATTATATTCCGCGGTCAATAATTATGTTTTCAAAAATATTTTGCCACTTAAGCCTATCGGTACAAACGCGCATTTACGGCACTAGATGGCGATATACAACTCGCGTGCGATTTGAAACTTATTTTAATTATTGTACATTTATTTTTATTAATTAATTATTGTTAACGCTTTCGTTTTATTTTATTGTAAAGTTTCTTATATGACGTGTAACGTGTTTGCTATATAGAACAAAATAATCAAATAATCCTGCCTAGCCTACAATAGACTTACTTATCTCCATAATAAAGTCATATGGCTCCTATTCTATTTTGAAAAATGCGGAAAGGGCTCATGTCGCATGTTTCAAAATAGGAGAAGACCCCTTTTCGAAATTTGCGATAATTATTATATAATATACTGTAACGCAGTACACGTAGGCTACCGTAATAAATTTAATTAAAAAAGTGGAATCGAGGACATACCGGTATTTTCATCTTCAATTTAATTGATATTAGGGTCCATATGGCGGCGGCTAATTACTTAGGCCTATATCATGTTCCAACTTATAAGGTTTCGCTGCGCTGTCCTTTTTTTTTTTTTTTTTTAAAAAAAAAAAAGCTAGTATTGATAAAATTATATCCATAATGTCCAATAGGATCTACTTTTTAAAATGATGAAAATATCATTCTGAAAATAAAAAAAAAAAAGTTTTACAAAAGTAAAGTTGCTAGGAGAATCTATGCAAAGTGCCCTTGCCAAACAACATTTACTAATTTTTTTTTTAAATCAAAGACATTGAAGTGCTATTTTATAAGGCGTTTTTTGACAATTCCACCCCAAAATTTACATGCCTGCATAGGTTACATATTGCTAGCATAGCAGCGCCATCTCCTCGGACGTCATTCATTTTGGTAGAGGGGATCGAGCTAGCCAATTTGTAAAAAACAAATTTGTAGGAAAAAATTGCATTAGATTGTCAAAAAATTTGTTTCTTTTATCCCCAAGTTTTGGTTTGATCGCCTCCACCCGGTATTTCACCTAGTGGCGCAAATAAAGTATCGTACATGTATTTCCTTTTATTTTAATAAAAACTTGTTAACGGAAGTCTCTCAAACTTCTTTACATTTTCTTTTCAAGTAAGCTCACAAATTCAACAGTAATCAATTGAATATATCGCATTTCCATCATATTTACGTCGCGTCCAATTTTTGTGTATTCCAAACTATATTTCTTTCTCGATTCAACTAGTTTAACTTAATTTGCGTACATGCATGTACAATGCAAAACACGCCTGTCAGTAATAATACAGTAACTATGCAAATGTTATTTTAAAATTTCGATAAACTTTGAAGTCATTTACAATTGATTCCAATCCGTAATAATAAAATCGAAGCGTATTTTGTTTTACGGTATCATACGCACACATACACAAACATAATGATAAATACAAAGGCAAGAATTATCGCATTAGCTGGCAAGTATTGTTTCAAAATACAATCGACTATGGTAGTTGCTACATGTATATTATAGAAATGGACTAGTAAATTTAAATCTATATGCCTAAAAGGAGACCCTCTGATAAATAGAAACTGGGACTGACTGAATAACAGCTAAATTTCAATTAACTCTCCAATTATAATTAACATTTAAAGCAATAAATACTACGGTAATTAAAGTAATTTTTCCAAAGAATAAATAGCTAAAGGGTTTATCTAGCTATTTGCTGTTCAATCAATTAGCGCTACAAAAGTTTAATTTAACATATACGGTAACGAGATTAAAAAAGTCCAAATTTGGTCCCTCACCTTCGAGGTTTTTCAAATGATCGTTGCACGTTTATATAAAAACATCAATTTAAATTTGGCAAAAAAAAAAAATAATAATAATAAATAAAACATCACTCAACCAATCAAAAATAATATTTTAAATAGAATAATAATTTCTAAACAGCTATAATAAATTGTATTATTATTTTAGTTAATTCAACGAGTTTTTGACAGATATTTTAATAAATATTATTTAAAGTTCGCGCTTGTAGAAAAAATTGATAATAAAATTTTCTTGAAGTACAGTACAGTATATAATTAATTTTTTGATTGAATTTTAATTTATCTCGAAAAACATTAATTTTAAACTTATTGTGATAAATAGGTACTAACTTCAAAGAGGAAAAAAAAAAAAAAATACTTTACAGTCTTTTACAGAGTAATATTAAATTTTCCACACTTGCACTTTTTCGGCTATTACGCACCAATTTGAATGGTCGTAATATGATGAGATAATGTGGAGATTTTCTACATAATTTTCGATGAGGTAATCCAATTCCCCTTCTCGAAACACGTGGTAGTATCGATGATGAGATGTGGAACCGCAATTTTCACTTCCGCTTAAAATACTATCTTCAGAGGTAGACACCGACAGCGTATCTTGATGGTGACCTTTGCCTTTCAGATTTACTCCCGATTTTTCAGCGATTTCCCACGCTGGATCATCACTATGAGCTGCAGCCGAAATAACACCAACGTTATTTTGAGATTTTAAGCGTTTCCGACCTTTCTCGGAAAAATCGTTTTGTTCCATCTCATCTTTCGAAGTGAAAAAATTCTCGGAAGACTCTAAATATTTCGTCAATCTATCCGACTCATCTATATCTAAAATTGCAGAAGGTCGTCTAGTATCTTTAAACATCGATTGGTCAGTTACGACGTAAAAGTCGAGGGATTTACCCCGACTGATTGCACTCGACTTACTATTACTACATTTTGATAACGAACTAAAAATTGTTGATGCCCGCTGAGAACCTGCTTCAGAATCGGATTTACGACGATGTTTTTTCAGTTCTGTTGTTTTATTTCTAGAAGATCTACACATAGAAGCTTCATTACTAGCGTTTTGCAGCATTTTTTGAAACAATTTTAAATTAGCTTGAGAGATATTTCCATTTATTACATCTTCTCGAACCCTCCATTGGCTTTCTTCAAAACTGTCTACTACATCCGGTTCTACAAAAAAAAAAAATATTTAAAAATTATTCAGAAGTTTAATTTAATAAAATCTCATAAATTTTTTTTTACGCAATTCTAATTTAATTTTTAATATTAAAATTAAGTTTCTTAATTATTATTTACCGTACTTAAAAATAGCATGCTACTATACAAAAGTGAACAGCCTATAATTTAGGTATGCCTACTGTGAAATGCAATGAGCAAAAACTAATTAATTATAAGCGGCATAATTACTTATAACATAAAATTGATGCATAATTTATAAACTTACAAATACTCATTAATGCTAAGAAATAATAAATTTAAATGATCTAACCTTCATTTATGTAAAAATCGGTTTCCTCGTGGCTAATGGACATCGACATTTCAATATTTGTTAAACTATTATTTATTTCATTGTTTTCGCAAATGTCTTCTTCCGCCACATCTTCCATAATTAATTTCTGGTTGCAAATTGTGACAATTGAGCTAAAATCTATGGAAGCCTCATTACATTTTCGATTGCTAACTACAGCCACTTCAACCGCGCTTTGAAGCGAATTGGCCACATCCACGGCGGCGTCTAGTAAGCGTCCCGAAGACCCGGCATTGTCGTCGTTGGAAGATGTTTGATACAGATCCAAAGAACAATTAATATCCAATTGCAAACGCCTTTCTAAAAGGTCTTCATCGTGATCGCCGGATTTACAACTAGACGACGAATCCAACCAGCAAGTTTCGGCCAGCGATAACTTTTCGGCCGTATTATGATACTCAACCGCGGCTACTCCGACTATATCGTAATCAAAATCTTCGCACTCAATATTTGTCCAATGTGGTAAATAATAATCGTCTTCTTTCATTATCGTTTCCATGTCGGGTTGGTGCTCGATATTAACGTAAAAAATGCTATCTAGAGCTAAAGATTCGCTCGCGTCCATGTATTTCTCCCATTTCACGTCAATTTCTTCTGTTATCGTATCATTCGCTTCGACGATATTTTCTTCCATCATCAGCGCTTTGACTGCAAGAGCTTCGTTAGCGATCACTGACACGCAGCTTTCTTCGCTGTCGAAGCTGGTATCACTACCTTCCTTCGAGGACGATTTCGTTGTGCTGCACAAACTATTACGCTTGACTGACGATGCCCTTGAATTCGCATCGGTGGACTTGTGGCGCACGGCTATCACGGAAGCTACGCTATCATCACTATCTACGCTAGTGTCACTTTGTAGACTATCTTCTTTAATAAATTTGTTATTGCTATGATTATTTGCGAGAGACTGGCAATTTGCCTCGCCAATATTCTCCCCTGATTCGGCAAATGTTGAATCGCCGGTGCTATAACTGTGCTTTATAACTTGCTGCATGTGACACTGCTTCATGACGGAAAAAGAGGAGTGGCGCCGTAAAAGAGAAGCCCAACGGCATGAACCGCCTCCGCATTTTCTTTGCGAATCGTTATCACAGTTTCTGCTTTTTCCCGGCATGGAATCTTCTCTGGTAATAGAATTTAATTGCATGCACGGTTGGCTTAAACGGCGAAAACCTTTTATGTTGAACGAATATCGATTGTTGGGGCTGTTATCTGGGTGATGCGGCGTCATCTCCATTAAAAATTTCGCTTTAGATGATAACAGAACGAACGAATCTCGTTTTTTAGCGTCTGGATTACTATCGGACGATTGAAAATGATGCAGATTAGGCATTGAATGCGATGGGAAAAGATGGTCTCTATTAATGATCCGATCGATAAACCTATTGTCGACTGCGTTTTCACTTTTAGTTAATCTTCCGCTTAAATTACGATTTTTTCGAAGTTTCACGTAGTCCTTCGGATCGCTATCTCTCCTTTCGTAATTATCAAAATATTTACATGTTTTCTTGGTTTCTTCCGATGAAAAGTAATCGAATTGGGTGCTCATATCACGTGTTTTTTTAACGGGTAATATATCATGAAAACTCGCAGGTCGGTAGCTAAAATCCGTATCATAGTCTAATAAAATATGATTCCCGTTTTGATAATCTTCCATACTCAACGTTCGAGGAATTGTTGTCAACTTACGCTCTCGATTTAGAATTAAGCTTCGAGGTCGCACTTTTCGGTCTGAAGTGTGACAAGTTCTTTTCTCAACCCCTTTATCCGCTAATTTCACAACCAATTTTGTTTCGCTTCCGGAAGGGCAACTCGATTTTTTTTCTATAGCTAATTCGTCGTTGTTGTTATTCACAATAGTGCTATTAATGGAATTGTAATTTTCATTACCTTCTTCTACTTTTGCTAACGTGAAAATGTTTGATTTGGAAAGTGGAACCGTTCTGGATCCTTTCGAGTCGACCGAAGAATTCGACGAATGTTTGGTAAAAGACGATGATGATCCAGACGTCGTGTCCTGACTAGTTTTTCTAGAATACTGAAGAAAAGTTGCAGAAAATAAATTGAGAAGATCACTTAGAGAACGAGATTTAGGAGCTACGGAATGAGAATTAGGTGAATCGGTTGAAGCCGAGCGTTTCAGTCGGACCTTTAAAGATCTATTTCTTCTTCTGTTTAAAACTGAATCCTTTAAACTAGCCGTCCTCTCGAACGATTGACTAATGCGTCGCTTGAAAGAATCATTGTTATCCGAAGAAAAAGTGCCTCTCCTCTGCCGTATTCTGCTCACTTCTGGTGGAACCTGATATGAATGATCGCCATCTACGTCATAAAGCTCAATAGGTATGTCATCAGCGTTTTCGTTGCTATCTAAGCTGTCCTGCTTATCAAGTTCGGCGTTGAGTCTATTTTTTGTCTCTATTTGGCAGTCGTTAGTACTAATATTAAGACACTCGCGCTCGAAATTGTTTAAACTGCCAAACTGATCTAAGCTGTTAATTCCAGGATTTAACCAGGAATTTGGATTATTCGATTTATAGCTCTCTCCACTTCCCCAAGATAATTTTTGCAGCGCTCTCCTCAAAAAACTATAACAGGATTCGTTGGGACTGGAAAGATCGGAACTACTTTGACTGCTGCTTCGACGATTGATTTGTCCACCCTCACTAAAACGATGGCGGCTCAACCAACTTTCTCGGAATTTTGGCCGTTTTCTTATCGGAAACCTAAAATTAGAATGACAATAATTAATGTTTATAACTATTGTATAAAATATAATAATGATAATAAAATTGTAATTACGATAAAACGGATGGCTCACTCCCTGAGGTGTAAGCGTGATAATTAAGAATATCTTCTTCGCTGTTCGTAGTTGTGCTAGTCATATCCTTCTCAATTGAAGTTTGATCTGAAACCAAATTTAATAAATAAATGCAACATATTTACAATAACATAAAATTTTAGTTTTATGAATATTCAATATTTATGCCTTAATTTCAATTTTATAATTTATTTGCCGGTACGTAATTTAAGTTATTTCGTAATTTATTTGCAAGTAATTTTAAATTTATAAAAACTTTTAAAATTTTTAAGATTTTTAAAAATTTTAAAAATGAAAATAAGGGCTATTAACTTTATAAGTTAGTGACAAAATTTTACATAAAAATCTATTAAATGAAAATATTGTATAAATTATTGACAACATTTATATTTCAATAAAATATTCTTTATATTCTATAGGTTAAGCTTATTTAGTTTTTCAATTTTGAAATAAAATTTTACCTTCGCTGCTAACCCGAACAGGTTTATGCCATGGAACCAACACGTCTTGCGATTCAAACTAGTAATCCCAAACATTTTACAATAAAATTCAACTCTTAAAAAATGGTGAACAAACCTTTCGATGTTTCTGCTCCATAGCCCAAACTGTGATTACGAGTCTCCCACCAATTCGTAGAACTCTGGCCAACTCTTTAATAGCTTCGATTCTTCTTTCAGTTGTGGCCAAATGGTGGATAACAGAAATAGAAATAGCGGCATCAAAAGATTCTTCTCGGAATGGAAGCGTCAATATATCACACGTGACCACTTCGTGTCCTTTCTCTCGAGCCAGCTCAGCCAAACTTTGACAACGATCCAAACCCAAGGCAAATATCTCGGAATTTTTGTCTAAATATTTTCCGCTACCACACCCTAATTAAAATAACGAATTAAATTTTCATGATAAAATCTTCTCGAAAGCTAACTCGATATACCCGCATCACATATTAAGGAGCCAGGATCCAACTCTTGGAGGAACTCGTTGATTTTTGGCCAAGTTCTATTTCGGCTGTCTCTAAGATACGGTGCTATCTGATCGTAAACATCGTATACGTAAGTTTTCTCTAGGGCCAATGATCTTTCCTCACGTTCAGTTTTCTCTCTCGCATTTTCGTCTTCCTGATGTTTGTCGGTTGCCAGCTCGGATGATGGCGACTTGGATTCATGCTGAGACAAAGATGGAGAAGAGACAGGTGACGCGATAATGTCTCGCTCAATATTCCTTTTATTCAAAGTAGCGGTGGTGGCAGCAGATGAACCGTGAAGACCAAAGTCGAAACAAGAGCCCATTCTAAAATCACTTAGGGGTTTTCGAACCAAAGTGCACCCGGATAACCAGCTAGAAACGGGCAAATCAATATCCACCTGTGAATGATCATATTCGACTGCTTCGTCTTCCTCGCTTAATCTCTCTTCCGCTTCCACATAATCTTTGCTTTCGGAACTGATCAAGCCTATTATTGTTTTCAGAGTCATCATCTAACAAATCCATTCAAAGATACATTAACAACTTTGCAGTTGTTAAGGCTCCTGCAAATTAAAACATATATAAATAAGGCCACATCTATTAATATTTTTTTTTTTAAATAAAAAAAATAATTATAAAGTAACGAATTATATGAGTATCAATCATTTAATAACAATATAATAGCTTGCACTTTTAATTTGTGAATTTATTTGTAAACAAAATAGCGTACCAGCTATAGGCTAACCACTAATAAAACAAATTATAAAAAAGAAAAATTGGATTATAGCTACCAATTTATAACAATTTTTTTTTTTCATTCAATTTTAACCGCTGTAAAGTAGTCTATTTAACTTTCTAAAATTACTGTATATCTTTTTTATACTTGTAGTTGTACAGTAGGTCTAAGGCAAGTTATGATGCGCATTATTATTTGTTTTTTATTTCCTGGGTGCAACCAAGCCAAACGATTAACTACAGAAGTATTTGCAAACCGATTTAGTTTTATTTTAAAAAAAGTAATAACATTATCATACTTTATAGTATAATTTTCAACATAATAATAATGTTAACTAGTTAGAAACCGAAGGTTATGACGTCAATGAGGTCTGATAAAAGCACCATTGGTTACAACTGTAAACACGGTAAATTAAAAGAAAAAGCTCTTTGACAACAATGTTCTTCATTTACTGGTTACAATCAAATAACAAATTTTCTTATTATCGTACAAATTGAAAATTCTAACTGCATCTCGAGTTCACACACTAACCCATTAAATAAAAAGAAACGCTTTTACCAAGTCTGTAATGAATATTCACTTAACGATTCATCCGCATGAAAAGTGCATCTACGCAAACTCAAAACTCGAATACTAAACACTACCGTATACAGTAGGGTTATATCCACCCGGTACATTTAAAAAAAAAAAAAAAAAAACTTTTTATTTAAAGTAGACGATGAATCGTCTAGTGATTTACAAACGACGTTCGCATTAGCATTCAACAGTACTACAGTAAGCTACGGTACATTTTGCGCTGTATGCAAAATACGAGTATAATGCACAAAGCGCATTAGCTTAATCGAGCGATGCAAAATAATAATATATCCATTCTCCAAACTTGCACTTGCGCATCTCCATCTCGTTTATTTATTTTCTTTTTCGCAACTCACCTACGCCAATTTCTATATTTGTAATTGATGACCGAGGAAGATGAAGCGCAGCTACTAATTAAAATATTTTTTAACGTATCAGATCGATGTTAAACGCTGTTATATTATGTCATTCTATTATTTATCTAATCAGACCAATCTGTCCAATCCACACTCGACAGACCTGAATTCTAATAGCAAATGGCACGTAATCAAAATGAACTTATCAGCTGATATGGTACACTACGGTACTAACACTGCACTAGCCAAGCTGTGCATCAGTGCTCGATGACAAGCTTTGTTGAAGTCTAATGCTGTGGCTATAAGCTAATGCGTACAATACGGTACACTTAGGACGAAACGAGATAAAATTCGCAGTAAAATTGTTTTTAGACCTACATGTATATATATTTTTTAGTTTTTAAACCTTTTTTTCCCCCGCAATAAGCCATAAGCTCCTTTTAAAAGTTTTAGATGAAACGAAAGCTTGCATTAGCACATAGCATTATTTCAAAAGTACTACTTTAAATGAAAACGGGGACTATAGTTTACTTTTAAATGTAGTTTTCAGAGTACTGTATAATTTTTTTTAAACAAATTCTACTGTATACTCGCATAGTATACTCGTATAATACGGGTAGAAGTCAAATAAAAGAATCTAGTTTTAGTGTCCTTTTCTCCTCAATGTCTTTTTTTTTTATTTCTTATTTTCGGGACTAGTACTCAAGGAAAAAATTAATTTGAGAATTTTCCGAACAAATGTGAAAAAGAAAAAAAAAAGTTGACATGTTTCAAATAACTTTTTATTCTTTATCGGATATTTTTCTTGTATGTGTGGTAAAAAGCATCAATAGTGTGGCATAGCTAACGTCACATCCTGTACATTCAATCGAGCCAAATAAATTATGACGCAGAAAACAATTTCCCATGTTTTTTCCATCTATCGTTTCACCTTTCCTCATTCAACATCATTACACACACACGAAAAACCAATAAGCTGTTGGTAAAACGCAATAATCGTTACCTATATACCTTCTTCCACTCAGGTCCCCCCCCCCCCCCCTCTCTCTCTCTTCACTCACCCCCCCCCCCCACCCCCACTTCAGTCTCCCATTTCGTTTCCCTATTCATTGATACTCGTATGTATCACTAGCCAGGCATTTGCTTATTCGCAATGACACTGTAAACCCCTAAAATAGATCCAGCTCAACCGCTTCTCCAGCGATCGATTTCATGCCAAAAGCACGCAAAACAAATCGAATTTCTACGCAAATATCAAATTTAAAAAAGAAACGCTCTAGATGAAAAAAAGACAGCCGAAAAAATTATCGTTAGTTAAGATGTTGTAAACAGAAAGAGAATAAAAAAAAGACAGAACACGTTTTCTCTTAAAAGATGGAATCGCTTTAAGGAGGTGACGCTATAAAAATTATTATTATGATAAATCTCACAACTTCTTCCAGTGTGAGAAATCCTTTCCTGCTACAAATTTGCAAGACAATTTTTAGAAAAAGCACATATTTTGAATAAAATACTTTGAATACTCAAATTTTAAGCCGATAATTATAAATTTAAAAAAAATGCTTTTTATAAAATGTGATATTCAACTTTCAGTTTATTATCAACTTTCAGTTTTATTGTTAAAAAATGTTTGGATAAGCATAAAACGATTGTAAATATTGATTGAAATGAATATTTTGCCCTGACGGGCGCACATAAATAAAAATAAAATAAAAAAAAAAAATATAAGACCTCGTACTCCATGGGCCTACTCACTTTAAAAAGATGCTTAAAAATTTTGATCAAAATTTATCATTGGTTAATACATGTACTGTACTTAGTTAAACTGCTTCGTTGTGGACCAAGAGTTTGTTCTGAATTTCAAACGATGCCCCATTTTTTTTCTGATTCGCTCTTAATTTTTGGTTAGATAAAATTTTGGACCAAAGGACAAAAGTTATAAAAAAAAAAAACAAATAAAAGAATTGCGAATATTGAAATAGAGGCTTGTTTTTTCGCAGACTTAAATTTTTTTTTAATACAGTATTATGTTCTACAGTCGACTACAATTATTATTATTGAACGGTGTTCTGCACAAAGCTATCCACTTAAACATTTCTAAAATTGAGTTAACAATGAATAAAATAAAAATTTGTCATCTTCATTGTGTGTTCTTCAAAGCAACACTCTTAATATTCCAGATTAATTAACGTAATTATTTATCCAGTATTTTTTTTATTTGAAATTAGTCGTCAGAAGACTGAGATAATAAATAATTAATTAAATTATAACCATATTTATAATCGACATCGCTAATAACAATTTGTATTAATAACAATTTTGGATTTTTGATTTGTAGAAAGCTACCACACACTATTCGACATTCCATTGAGTTGGTAGCTTTCTTTTAAACTTTGAGATTTTCCTTTTTATTTAGTAAAAACTTTAAAGGGCAATGCACTGTCTCAAAAAATGTGGATTAGCTTTACGCAACACCAAAATATAGTGGCAAAAAATTTAAAATTAAGTAACATTTTACATGCATTTTTAAATTAATTATTAATGTAGACATATCAAAGTAAATCAGGTAAAATGAATGGGCGTCTACTGTGGTCTTAACTACCTAATTTCTCAAAACCCTAATCAATTATCGTTCTAATAATCCGTTTATTATCAGAACGTTGTAAAATTATCCAAAACTCACATTTTCTATTCATTATAACTACCGGTATGGTTTAATTAACCTACTTAACCGAAACGTCACTCAAGAGAATAGTTCTCATCCCCGTTAATCAGCAAAGGTCCAATTAAAAAAAACTTAAAGCGAGTAATTTACTAGTTCAACAAGTATGCTTCAAATTTCACTACAGTACTATACAACAGTTGAACAGTTAAAAATAATTAACTGGCTAAAATGTATCGCCGTGCAATCCGACGTCCCTTGAGCTTAAATCGCTTCGGCGGATAAATCTGCGCAAAATCACTACCGGTACAATGCGCTGTTCAAAAATGCTTATATAAATTAGGCCTACTGTTTCGTCCGCGAGTCCTTGAATAGACGAAACGCAATCGTTAACGAGTACATGTATTGACTGAGGTACACCGTACAGTAGTTTAATCTGCATCAATTTCTGACCTCGCAAATAATAATAATGTCGTCAAAAAAGTAAACGGCGCTAAATCTCTTACTAACGATGGTAATTGAAAGTAAATATCGAAGTAAATTGCAAAAATAAAAATCGAATAAATCAATACCTCCTTTGATTTTAATTAAATCTCTAGATTTATAAATATTTTCAAGAGCAGTTACTTTCGAATCTTTAAAGCCGTGTCAATATGCTTAATTTTGGAATAAATTTGCCTAGGTCAAATTCTGTACTGTACGTCTTGAAATGTAAAGAATGGCGTTTGACATTTCAGGAACTGGTCTATATTTTATTATCCGCTTTCAACTTATGAAATATTACTATACAATCCCACGTTATTTAAACTATTGCCTGATAAAAAAAATATTACACAAACGACTTTTTTTTTTTACGAGTTTGTGCAAAATTTATAACATTTTGGCGAATAAAAACGAATATTTTCAACTTGAAATAACTTGATCATCTTCATCTCCTTTAGACATGGCACAACACGCAATGATGCGCGAGAGAATACCCAATGATGTCATCAAATGCATTTTACATTCTCTTCGTCTAAAAAGTTTTGAAAGTTACTTTAACAAAAAAAAAAAAAAAAAGATCTGCTTTCAATGAAAAAGAATATTAAAATAAAGACCATTTTACGCATACTGTACTTTTATTATCATTTTTACTGTTGTCTTCTTTTGCTTAGTTTTTTTTTATTATTATTATTATTTTATTTTAGGAAAAGAAATAAAGTAAATTCCTAAGCGCTAAAACATCACAAAAATATCGATTTTTCATTTTGTAAGAGTTGTGTGGAATTTGTTGCAGTTGTTGGCGATTCGTAACGGAGCGCCAAATTCACCGTCGAATAATATGAAAACCCATTTTCCCTTATTAAAGAAAACAAAAAATTAATTACGGAGCAACTTTAATGTTTTAAATGTACGTTATCAAGACCGTATTTACCCATGGGCGCCATTTAGGGGCAATAAGAGTAAATTGTAAAGTGTAAATTTTTCAAATTAAATAATTTTCCCAAATTGTGCCCCCTATTCATTTACACCTAATCTGCTGGGGCCTCATACGGATATTGCGCCTGAGACCTTGAAAAATGTGAATGTGGCACTGTAGGCGGTGCTGGTTACACTAAAAATATGTACACAGACTATATAGTACAGTCCGAGATTACAGTCGGTACTACAAGTACTAAAAATCAAAAAAATTAAATTAAATTAGCAGATTTTAAAAAAGTAGGATAGGGCCAAAAATTCGAATTTTTGCCTTATTTTGCGCTCCAGTTAACCATTCATCTATCAGTTTATTAATATCCTCACATTTTAAAGAAAACTTGATTCTTTATGATTTTATTTTTGAAATCTTTATATTCATGTAAAATATTTGATTTTTTTTAAAGATACCGGTATTGTTTATTATTTTTTTTAAACTAATTTAGTCGCCAATGACAAAATTTGAGGGGCGCCATAAATAGGGAAGAATGTTACAAACGCAGTAAGCTTATCAAATGTTTTACAAAGTTGTGTATGACTCTATGAGATGCATTCAATTTAAGTTCTAACTTTCTCTCATCTAATTTCATGTCTTCTTTTTCTTTTATCACTTTCTGTTTATAATCGATTGTTAACATGTTAATTTTATGGTTAAATATAATATATACAGTATTCTTTTTGACTAGAATTCGTAAGAACGTATTTGAGGTGGTATTCAGTAAATTTCTTGGCTAAATCAATATTTTTTTAAACTAACAGTGTTGTCATCATTTTTTATGCAAAACGGCAACATCGTTAATCAAGCCTTTCCTTAAACATCATTATTCTAATTAAAAGTCTTTATTTAAAAAATTTTTATCAAGCATAATTAATTTGGTTCATAAATAAATTTAAAATTGTTTGCATAATTTTTTTCATAATTTACTGTTTACTCAATTCGGATAATTTGTTTGCTACCTAAGCTAAATTTTAATACCGGCATACTTTATAATAAGCGGCATTTAAATTTATATCAAAATTCTATTAGATTACGAAAAACAGAATTTATAAATGTGTTAGTAATGTTTCCATAAAATAAAAATAATAAAAAAAGTTTTGTTTCTATAGAAACGTTTCTAAAGTTAGAAACTAAATCAAATAAAAGCCAGTACCGGTACAGTACATCGTACAGTAGCTGATTTTCAATTTTTCTATTGATATAAAAATTATCTTGATCAAAATTTACAAGAATAAATACATTTTCACCAGGAATTTCAATTCAATTTGATTTATTAAATACTGTACTTTAATTTTTTTTCTTTTATAATATTATTCCTAGCCGCAATGGAATGCTTTTATTTAACACGAACCGCGGCTTTGAACAATTTTTCAACTAATAAAACCGATGAGGAAGTGAAAAGTTGAAGTGGCAAAGAGTACATGTACACAACATAATTTAATTAAGTTTTATTTCGCAAGCAAACGCTGCCTATTTTGCAATGTTCCTTACGCCACATTCAACATTAAACTTGCGCAAAACAATTTCATTCCCATTAAATTTCGCTTAGCAATCGCGTTAAAACATTCTCCAAATGCCATTATGCCAGAAATTATTACTTTGCACCAAAAAACTCTAAAAATAAAGTCTCTTAAAATTTTTGAAGAACATCGCATTTTGCACCAAAAAACAAAACAAAAAAAAACAACTACCGTAACATATTATTTAATTTATCGAATTTACGGTAATACCAGCAAATGCATTACTGCGTTAAATTACTGTAAACTAAAATAAAAACTTAAACTTAAGTATTCTGCTTCAAATAACAATTTAATTTTCTCGAAAACATTATACAGTAGGCTACAGTATACGAAAATAGTCTAAAAAGTCAACTGTCAATAGTTTCAACAACTGAGAGAAAATTGTACGAGTATATTGGCCTACTCCGTAATAATATGAAGACTAGTAGGCAAACACGTGTTAAGATACAAGTACTGTACTGGGTAATAATTATAATGCCGGTACTGTATTAAAATTACGTAATTTAAAAGATCAAATTTATTCAAAACCAAATAAAAAATTACTTGCACTATCCTAAATCGTCAAGTTATGTACAATTTTGTACGCTGACTGGTGTAACTCAGCCGAAAAAACGAAACAATTTTACTAGTTTCGCCAAATCCTGGAGTTCTAAAAGTTTTGGTGACACAAAAATCACTTGCCTAATACACAGTATATATGTAAATATATACTGTGTATTAGGCAATAATATAATCTCCATCTTCAAATTGCTTTATTTCAATAATATTTAAGAATTCTAAATCTAAATTCTAAATTACAGCACACTGTACACCTTAATAATGATTTAAAGTTTTGCGGCGGTACAACAAAAGTGGTTTCACCAAAATCCCTTAAACAAAGATTACGGTTGTTCCAACAATTATGGATTTAAACAAATTTTTTCGTTTTCAAAAATAAAAAAATAATGTGCTCGTGAGTAGATCCTACATTTTTTTTAATTGGCTCTGGTGGTAACCACTCAATGCGAGCTTTTTAAGTTAAAATTATTCTCGATCGAAAGAGTTTTGACTCGAAAATCCGAAAAATAAAAATATTCGTGCGCATCGCCAAGTGTCTCTGAATAATAAAATCGCTTAGTTAATTGGGGGAAAAGATGTTATTAGTAATATTTATGACGTAATGACATTGGCGTATGATGTTTTGACGTCATAATCTCCCATCCGACATGTCACGCAACATCCTCCTTCTCCGTTCAAGAAAAAAAAAATCAATCATCGAATACCAAAACGACGTTCCGGCAGCGGCGACTGATTTTCCGGTAACGTCAGCGCGGCGTGACGTCATCGCCAGCCTAATGATGCGAAAATGAAAAAAATTGTGCGCGTTAAAAGAAAACGCACAGCGCGTGGCAGAAGAAGAAGAAGAAAAAAAGAACTAAATGCGGCGTCAAAAGTTGCTTAATTTTTGTCTAGGGCCTCGCGACGTCAAGTGCGACTAGGCGCGCGTAAATTAATCTCGAATTACGTCGACAAATAAGGAAGTGTAGTTGTCGTTGTTAAAAACGACTCAGACTTTGTACTACAGTAGTCTATTCGACTCCTACCACTCCTCGACACTACAGATTGAACGTGATTGCTTTTGTTGAAAATGTATCTTCTCACGTATCAAATCAAACCCAAAGGAGTGGGAGTATAATAGAGAGACTGCTAAAGAGAGAGAGAGAGACGTGATACGCATAAGACAACGTGATTCCAACCAAAAGCCAACCCTTCTAATTCAACACCTTATTTTCGTTTTCTTAGGGCGATTCTTCAAGTCGCGTCTACCTCTATTATTAACCTCTACAAACTCATTAAGTTCTTCGATAGCGTCGTTAATGTCGGCTGCAGACATATAATTTTATACACCTAACTGTTTGCATGAAAAGCCTCATTTTGATACCACACTCACATCACAATATTTTTTAATTTAAAAAAATTAACCTTTTTTTTTTAAAAAGAAAATGAAGCAAGTATATAATAACATTTAAAAAGACAATGTATTTAAGAAATTTTCCATAAGAGACTTATTTAATTCCCTATACATGTAGTACAAATTTAAAGTAGCCTACTTTTAAACAGTTAAGACTAAATTCTCAATAAAATAAAAATGTAACAACTCTAGTTTAAGCGACAGATTAAATTAACTACCGGCAATTCATTTTAATTTAACTTTAATTAAATACCTGCTCGTATTAAATAGGTTTTATTATCTACCGTAATTTTATCTTAATAATAGTCTTTAAAAAAAAAAAATTACAATACAAATAAATGCATCTATATAATGTACAGAACATGTACTTTAAATAGAACCCCTTAAAGCATACATTCCAAAAGTACATCCGTGTACAAAACTTTTAAATTGACTAATGAAATGTAATTACTGTACTGTACTCATGATGCTCATTATGTACAGTAACCTACCTGTAACCTAAATTAAAATTATTTGTGATAACGTTAGATCTTCTAATTTACTAGTGCTTTTTATTTTGTAATTTAAAATTTAAATTACAGTAAATATAATTATGTACACAAATATTCAAGCCTATACATCTGTTTTCAATGCTCACAACGTTATCAATAATATTTACATTGTTTTAACGTTTCAATAAATAATAGGATTGCGCGTAAAATATATATATAAATATATATACTAGTATATATATTTTCCTTTGAAACGAGATGTAATAAAATCTATACTATGCCACGGCTTAACTACGGCAATATTATTTATACAAAATGAAACGACAAACTTGTTCCCGGAACATATTTTGAAGAGAATTGAGATGACAATTCCGAATAATAACTTCGTAAAGTACCGGTACCGTAATTATGTCTCAGGATGTTAATAAATAAGCAAAAGAAATGATTATTCAAAGAAGCTAATGAAAGTTATTTGCTAAAATTAGTTGAAAGCGGTTAGGATTAATTAACGTGCCTTATACTAGGCTAATTGATTGCTAGTTCTACAAATTTGTAATTGAAAATGTTGACATAACTTTAACGGTTTTGGAGATAGAAATTGGATGATTGTAAAAAAAAAGACGCATTAAGCTCATTAGAAAACCCATCCTTAGCTGGCCTTTATAGTAAAACTACAGCTCTTGCCATTTCAACTACTGTATCTCCAAATTATTTAATGATAACGTCTTCCTGGATCACCCTGTACTTAATGTACCGAACTTCTTATACAGTCATGTATTGTAATAAAATTTTTTTTTTTTTTAAAATCCATTACATTTACAACAATAAAAAAAAAACTGTATAAAAAAGTAATAAATAACATATTAAATTTAATAACTTTAACGGTTTATCTTAATTTTTTTACTGTAGCCTCTATCGCATCTTTTATGTGGTTATTAAGTGTAAACGATGTTGAATTGTGAATTCAGTTGAAACATATCTTTTGAACGGAAAGATCATAAATTCAAAAGAAAACTAGAACATTTTTACAACAAGCTCATCCTAAATCAATGGAAGGAAATGTAAAAAAAATCATTGTTGAACTTGACCTTATACAGTAAATTACTGCGTAGCAAGAGAGACGATTGCAAGCCGTCGTGAAACAAAACCATCTTCGCTTCAAAAATAAAAAAAAAATTCTACCAATATACAGTAGGCCCACTGTAAATGTACATACAGTATATTAAGAAAATGATTTTTATTAATATATAAATGTATCCTTCTAGGCGATAGTAAAACCTTTTCACGTTATAAAATAGCTAAACACCTACTGTAGGTTCGGCATTATTTCCTGAGATTTATTCGCTGTTTCTAAATTTGAGTATTTGCTTTCGTCATTTATTAATAAAATTAATAATGAAATTATTCATGCTATAAAACATGTACTGGCATATTTCGATTTTAAGTTAAAAAAAAAAAGTATTTTTTTTTTTTTGAAAATATCTTTTACTGTACTTTCCTTAGAAAAGTTAGAATACATGTCTAGAAACTTCCGCAGCTATTTCACGGGGTAATATAAATTTTAAATATGGATGTTTTACCTTGAGAGTGCGAAGAAAAATGAAAAAAATAAAAGTTTTTCTAAAACCATAGAGATAAACACGAAAATCCGCATCCCATTTATTTATGCTAAAGAAGAAGAAGAAAAAAATATATCTGCAGATATTCATTTATTTTACGTCAGCCACCGTCTTTTTTTAATCTGCAATCCTCCGCTGCTGCCTGCTCGAATGACGTACTAAAAACCGCTAACAAGTTCTACGACTAGACAATTTCATTCATTGTTTTATGTTGATCTCTTTTGCCTGCAGCAACGGAGGCACAGCATGAGCGCTATCCAACATGCACGTACATCTCACACCCACGCACGCGAACACCCTCCCATCAATATACTGTATAATTCATTTTACACTATGCCCAGACAACTCTTACTTTCATTTTCGTTATATTATTTTAAATTTTAAAAAATATCGATTTGCGTAATAATGTTTCGTTGTTATGCGCCTATAACCATCGATAAGTTATCGGTTAATAAACAAGTGTTGAAATATATAAATAAACGGCGAGCTAAGCGGATTAATTATTTTTATCTAATTATACAAATTGGTGAGATTTGAAGGCTGATCATCGTAAATGAATTATTTTATGAGCAGTACATCCTGTTCTTTAATTAAAAAAAATATAGCGTAGCTTATTGCTTTCAAAATGGCCTCACTCACTATCAATGGCACGTGCCTTGTTATGTGAATGGCGCCAAATGGCATTTACGTCATATCATCGGCATCACCAAAGTAATACTATTGTCTAATGGCTTGTCTACCTATTAATTACTACTGTAATTAGAACAAGTTAAATAAAATAACGAGTTTAATTTATAAGATCAAAAAATAAAAAAATAGATGATTTATTGAGCGTTCAGAACGATGTGATTAGAAAATTGAACAGAAGGAGGTTTATTTACCTTTTGAAGAGAGCAACGGCGATGCGATGGTGACGCGACGGGGAGAGAGTGGAGAAAAGCCGCAGAAGGTGGTTAAATGCTTAAATGTACGTCGACGCATCGATCAACCTCGAGCGACTGATTTGGCTACTTCAGACTTTTCATTCGCCGCATTAACATTTTCCTACGTTTTCTCATATTACTTTGCGTTGCACAGACGACAAGATTTTTCATAGACACACAGCACACATTCGGACGCTTTCTACCTATCCATCGTTCGATTCCGATTCTTTCAATTGTGTAGGAAGTGGCTTTGGCGACGATGGATCCGGATTTACAGTAGCAGCAGCAGCCAACTGGTGACGTCAATGGGCGATACTCTAGTACGCAGTAGCGTCGCTTTGCCACTCTCAGCCATTCATCATCGCACTTTAAGCACACAAAAGCCCGTAAATGAACGAATAATACTAATAATGTATTCCTTTCTTTAATTTACGTAGGATTTTAGATCTTAAAATGTACGCAAATTTTGTTACATGTAATGGAAAGATGCCACGTTTTCTGTAAAAAAAAAAAAGATATCTCTTAATGACATTAAATAAACAATTTTATTTTGCTCTTCATAAAATTAATATTACTGTACCGGTACTTCATATTCATTAATTTTAATCTACAATAATATTTTAATTTAATGAACAAAAAAAAAAGTATAAAAGAACCGCCATGTCTCAACATAAATAATGTTAAAATAAGTAGAACGTACAGTAATAGAAACTTTTAACTTTCATCAAATCTAATATATTAAATTATAATCTACTCCACTATTAAATTAAATCTTATCAAATAAATATAACTAAAAAGCTTTTAAATTACTGTATTACTTTAGTACAGTAAAAGCCGTCAAATCTTTACGTCTAAAAAATATAAACAGGTTTTAAAGAATTTTAAATAAGGTTAGGGTTATTATTTAAAAATATTTGATTTAGTACCGGTATAAATATTTTATCACAAATCAACCATTTTATATAGCTAATACTGTAATATTTTAAAAGCAATTTAACCTGATGGGATTTATTCATTCACCTGATTGCTAATCATTTTTAGAATATGTTATTATATTTTTAGCCATAAAATATAGATCGAATTGTTGAAGTGTTGTGATGAGTTTTGTTAGGTTGCCATAGTGACAACTCGACCCGGCTTAATGTTGTTATTATATAAAGTCGCAAACACTTCTTTGATTAGTAAATGAAAACAAAAATTTTAAAAGACAAGTTAAAAACAAGAAAAATGTCGTCTTTAGCTAATATGTTGTTGATACCGGACGGTTTGGAAAAAGTGTTGGAAGGTCTGGCTCGAGAGATTTTGCGGCGACAACCCAAAAATCTCAATAAATTTGCAGCTGTTTATTTCGACAAGTTGGTTCTTATGCGCAATGAAGGTAAGTTTAACCATTAATAATTTCTAACTAAAGTAAACCGATAGTAAAACAACAAAAATAAATATTCTAGCCGAAGCAAATGGAAAAATGATTAAATTAGAAACATTAATTGAAAGTGGAAAAGTGATGGAATTTAGTGAATCGGATCCACTCAAAGTAATTTATAGAAAATAATATACAATATTTATAATTTTATTTAAAAAAAAAACATGGCTAATGATTTACTTTATAAAGAATATTTTGGTGGAGGACGAAGTTGATGTGGAGTCAAGCGAGGTGAATGGCAACGACAACTCGATGATGGATGACCTCGAAGAGGAAGATATGAGCATGGAAACTGATCAATTCGAGTCAGCGGCAATTCGAAGATCGTCCCAAGACGAGCCGGTATTAATCCGCGTTCAAACAACCGAAGAAAGTGACGAAGACGTAGCATACGCCCTCAACGTTAAACAAACCAATTCCGAGTTCAGTAAAACAGATGTGCAAGTCGAAGATATCAACGACGTTGCAGATTACAACAATTTAATAAAATCAACAAGTATAACATCTATTGATAATATTGAAATTGATAACCAAAATATCGACAAAATAGAAAATAGCGACGGCATTGTCCCTGCCAAGATTCAAGAGACAATTGCTTATAACAGCCCGACAGACGACGAATTAATTAAGCATGAAAATACAGAAAAAGATACTTTATCGAATGAGAAAGTGCAATTGGAAGTTGAAGCTTCAGAAATTGAAGATATTTTAAAAGGCATATCTGAAGACGAAGCGACGGAACAAGAGCAAAATGTAATTAAGAATCAAGGCAATTTCAATAACAATATATTACATCCGGTTACAGACAAAGCAATAGAAGCGGTTTCTGTTTATAGTTCAAAAATTGTTGAAAATGAACCGGAAACTGTAGAGTTTTCATCAGTAGAAACAAACTTAATAGTAAATAAAACGGATCTCGAAAGTAGTGTATCGTCTAACGCTCAAGAAAATGCTGGGGACAA
The DNA here is from genome assembly GCA_034692225.1 of Polydesmus complanatus. Lineage (NCBI taxonomy): Eukaryota > Metazoa > Arthropoda > Diplopoda > Polydesmida > Polydesmidae > Polydesmus > Polydesmus complanatus. The sequence goes on from JAQGAZ010001470.1 coordinate 26,356, forward strand.
TTTCAATAAAAGTTACGGCGATGAAACAATTACTACTAATGAACCTTTCATTTCAAATGACGTTTCCACTACTGTTAGGAACGCGGAAACGACAATTTTGAACGTCAACGCTGCATCCAGTGAAATGAATAGTCAGAATGAAAAAAATAATAATGTCGCAATTGAACCGCTTGAAAATCTTGCAATTAATCGAAGCGTAGAACCGGTAGAAGTCACCATTAAACCCGATTCGACTTCTGAAAAGACAAATCAGTATGAAACTCATAACAATGATGAAAACACAGTTAGAGCAATAGATAATATAAAAGCGACCGATGCATCAATAAGAACTGAAAGTAACGTAGAAATTGATAATAGCAATAGAGAATTAAACGTTAAAAATCTAAATGATTCAGCAACTGTCTTTATTGATGAAAATGTGAAAAATGAAGCAGAAAATATATCTAAAGAAAATAATCTTACTGATGAAATAATTGAAAATTCTAAAGTCGTTAATGATGCCAGTCCGGCTCAACATACAGAAGATAAAAATATTGAGCCCGAAATTTTTGAAACCGCTGCAGTAATAAATCAACCTGATGTAATAATAGAAATTACACCTGATTTGGCCATCAAAAACCAACTTGTTGAAAATAATGAAGTTCAACCTAATGCTAAGTCTATTGAACAAGAAATGGAAAATCAATCTAATATAGAAATTAAATTAGAAACTGATGTGATAACTCAGCCTGTTGCTGAATCTGACTTTCAACTGGATTCAGAAAAAGTAGAAACAAGCCCTGAAGCCAATTTTGCACCAGATTCTAGCAAAGTTGAGAGGAATGTAGAAATTAAATCAGCTAATAAAGATTTAAAAACTGTTGAAATGATTGCAAATGCAAAAATGCAACCAATTTTTGAAACAGAAATTCAATCAGAACAAGAAAATGAATCAGTTGCTAAAGCTGAAAAGCCATCGGAAATTGGAACAGAAAAACTAGATGAAGGTGGGGCAGAAAAACAAGAAGAAATTGAAATAGATAAACAAGACAAAATTGAAACAGAAAAACAAGAAGAAATTGAAATAGAAAAGCAAAAATTTGAAAAAGAAAAACAAAACGAAATTGAAATTGAAACAAACCAGCAAAATGATGTTGAAGCTGAAAAACAAGAAGTTGAAACAGAAAAACAAGAGGAAGTAGAAACAGAAAAACAAGATGAAGGTGTAACAGAAAAACAAGATGAAGGTGAAACAGAAAAACGAGAGGAAGTAGAAACAGAAAAGACAGAAAAAATTGAAATAGAAAAGCAAGAACTCGAAACAGAAAAGCAAAATGAAATTGAAACGAACCAGCAAAATGAAGTCAACACAGAAAATCAAAATGAAATTGAAACAGACCAGCAAAATGAAGTCAACACAAAAAATCAAAATGAAGTTGAAGAAGAAAAACAAGCCAAAGGAGAAACAAAAAAACAAGATGAAGGTGAAACAGAAAAACAAGATGAGGTTGAAACAGAAAAACAAGCTGAGGTTGAAATAGAAAAAACAGTTGAGGTTGAAACCGAAAAACAAGATGAGGTTGAACCAGAAAAACAAGATGAGGATGAAACAGAAAAACAAGAGGAAGTAGAAACAGAAAAAACAGATAAAGTTGAAACCGAAAAACAAGATGAGGTTGAAACAGAAAAACAAGAGGAAGTTGAAACAGAAAAAACAGATGAAGTTGAAACCGAAAAACAAGATGAGGTTGAAACAGAAAAAACAGATGAAGCTGAAACAGAAAAACAAGAGGAAGTTGAAACAGAAAAACAAGAGGGAGTTGAAACAGAAAAACAAGATGAGGTTGAAATAGAAAAACAAGATGAGATTGAAATAGAAAAACAAGATGAGGTTGAAACAGAAAAAACAGGTGAAGTTGAAACAGAAAAAACAGATGAGGTTGAAACAGAGAAAACAGATGAGGTTGAAACAGAAAAAACAATTGACGTTGAAACCGAAAAACAAGAGGAAGTTGAAACAGAAAAACAAGATGAGGTTGAAATAGAAAAACAAGATGAGATTGAAACAGAAAAACAAGAGGAAGTTGAAACAGAAAAACAAGATGAGGTTGAAATAGAAAAACAAGAGGAAGTTGAAACAGAAAAACAAGATGAGGTTGAAATAGAAAAACAAGATGAGATTGAAACAGAAAAACAAGATGAGATTGAAACAGAAAAACAAGATGAGGTTGAAACAGAAAAAACAGATGAAGTTGAAACAGAAAAACAAGATGAGATTGAAACAGAAAAACAAGCTGAGGTTGAAATAGAAAAAACAGTTGAGGTTGAAACCGAAAAACAAGATGAGGTTAAACCAGAAAAACAAGATGAGGATGAAACAGAAAAACAAGAGGAAGTAGAAACAGAAAAACAAGATGAGGTTGAAACAGAAAAAACAGATGAGGTTGAAACAGAAAAAACAGATGAGGTTGAAACAGAAAAAACAGATGAAGCTGAAACAGAAAAACAAGAGGAAGTTAAAACAGAAAAACAAGATGAGGTTGAAACAGAAAAAACAGATGAGGTTGAAACAGAAAAAACAATTGACGTTGAAACCGAAAAACAAGAGGAGGTTGAAACAGAAAAACAAGATGAGGTTGAAATAGAAAAACAAGATGAGGTTGAAATAGAAAAACAAGATGAGATTGAAACAGAAAAAACAGATGAAGTTAAAACAGAAAAACAAGATGAGGTTGAAACAGAAAAAACAGATGAGGTTGAAACAGAAAAAACAATTGACGT